>JAIZAY010000121.1:55000-111558 GCA_029531755.1 Holothuria leucospilota | reverse complement strand
GTTGCACTAGAAGTTTGGCTGCAAATGATTGTCATTGTTTTAATAGAAACCAGTTGGTCATTTGCAGGCTATTTCACAACTCTAACTCATACGAATTAATGTATTAGTTGGTATGAAACCTTCGACCTCAGGTACATATAAAGATCACGCAGTTACATGCTTAAAGCTTCATATTTTAAAATTTGAAAATAAGCAAGTGCTTCCGTGGGCTTTACTACTGGCCCCCATTTGGACGGTAACCTTTGGCGCCATGAGCCCTAAAGCTGGCCATAAACCCCTGGCATTTCTCCCGACTTTCAAAGTATCTCCGTCTCCTCTGATGCACCAACACCACTCAAAGTCCGTCTCAATAGTTTGCAAGCTTTAATCAATCAACACCCCCCTCCCCGTACACCACTTGCTGGTCTTTACATGAACTGGAATGCCTACGGTCGCCACTTTTTGTATCATTCAAACTAAGGTTGTGAAATTCAGTCAGCTGGCACAAGAAGGATTCATACCCTACAGGACGGATTTATACATTATACCTTAACACCTGCTTAGATAATGGTAAATGTTTGTCTACCTACCTCTAAATAGAGCAGATAACACAGGAAATTTGAACAAGCTGTTGGGTATGCTTTCACTGGCTACGTACAAAAGATAATCGAACCCTGCTTGGTAGATAAAATTTTGATACTGAATCCTCTGGACTTCTTTTCTGTAATCCACAAATGGAGTAGGCTACTACTATTACGGTATGAGGAGGGCTGTTCCCAGAGGCTGTACAGAGTTCTATTGCAAGAGGAATTGAGCAGAGGTCACAGTGCCAGAGTGCAATCAGACGACCTCAGGTCACAGGGTCTAAAGTCCAATCTGCTACATTTATTAGGAATGGCTGAGAGTACGTGCTGGCAACTAGGTTGCAAGAGGTGTTGTGTTGTAGTAGTGAGGGACTGAGGGCCTTAGAGACATTATATATACGTTGGTTGGTAAAAGAGTACATGTAGAGGACTACGTGTTGTTGTATAAATTAGTAATAAATGAAATAAATTTGTTTTAAAGAGAAAAACACCTTGCAAGTAACGTGTAAATAATATACCGTGTATTTTTACTTCGGTTCACAACTGGCATATCTTTGCGTTATGAGGTAATTTAACACAGATACTAGACAAAATGCTACAGCAGAGTAGCTTGACCCAAGATCACGGGATGAAAGTTCAGTCAATTGCTGTTTTATGATTGGCGTAGAGTATGTAGACTGCTTGACGGTCTAAATTTGGCCTAATGTTTCTATGCAAATGTTAGACTAAGACGTTTCTTGAGCCAGATTTGAACTTTAGACACATTTTTTCTGGATGTAAAGATGAGTTACGGTTATTAAGGGTACGAAAATTGGATAAATTGTAAAGCAAGAAGAAAGCAGTCAGAAACTTGAGTATGTGGAAAATATGGGAGCTCCCATATACCTTCTAAACCAGAAGAAGAATGAATAGAGGTTTACCAACTTGCTAAATTCATTTTATTTCACTGTCGTTTGTCCAGAAATAGCATTTATGACATAAATAGTCCTATAGGGCCTACTGGACTCCTGATTTGCTCACTGTTATGCATGGCATGATTTGAAGAAGTCACTACTGTGTGACAATAGCCTACATACCTTTACAAAACAACAGAAATGTTGTAAGAATTGTACTCAGTGTGATACATCAACATACACTGACGATGAGAATTCAAGGTTTGGCCTCCATCAACCTCAAATTAACTATAATCTTCACAAATACAACAAGGTGTTGTTCCCAGTACAATTAAACAAGAGTAAAACCAATGGATAAGAATTATTCGTGATTCCTCAGATGAGATCCAGTGTTCAACAGTTTTTTTTTTTAATTTGATCAACGGTGTGTTCAGATTACGTGTGACCGTCTTAGCTTTTCATACTTAGTATAAGGGACTTTCCAGTCTTCTTATCTCCTGTTGGATATACAACCTTTATATTGCATATATACACTGCGAGACTACAAAAAACGTCAAAATGAACTATCTTAAACACAAAACTGATGTAAAAATTAAAAATATTTGATCAGAGTTCTCTGATTAAGGTCCGTTATAGCATATTATATATATTGTGTTTTGTATTTGTCGAAATGTTTATGCTTATATTATTTTAATATCAGGAGGTATATGTAACACTACAGGAGGTCTCTTTTCCATCTGTGTACCGCAATGAATATGCAATCCTTTAGGAAAGCCTGATATACTTGATTTAATCGATTCCAGCTTAGATAGGTCTTGCAGAGGGGATTGGTTGGCGCAGTATAGATCAGTTAATTTAGTTGGAAACAGTTCTTTCCTTTCGGAAATTTTCTCCAGCTTGTATTATGTCCAAAGCATGTGTCTCGTTGGGGTCAACTTGGAATTTGGGATTCCCAACTGGTAAAAAGTCAAAGTTGGAACTAGTCACTCACCTGATCCAAAATCCAGCATGAAACTAGTGAACCAGTTGGCGAAGGCTGGAACCAGCTGGTCCTAGTAGAAATTTTCACAACTGGTCCAAAATTCTATATAAGATAGTTACAAAATTTCTCTGGATTATGTTCACTTCAGATGACTTTCGACTTCTAGTGACTTGTGACAGCTTTTTTGCTATTACGATATCATGAATTAATATCCATACTTTTATCTTGAGTTAGTGTGTTTACCAGGTTTCTAATATTTAACGCAGCTATTGATTACTATTGATTCTGGACTCTTGAGCCACTTGACAAAAGGCTAAACTGCTTAGTTTATTGCATCTACTTACCGAGTAAAAAATGTGCTTATATGACATATAATGAAACAACGTGTTAACGAAATTTTCAGTTTCCTTCGTCCTTCACCAAGAGCCATTCTGCCCAACAACTTAATATCACAATCGCACATGTGACAAAACTCGGACTTCCTACCCTAAAAAATGTAAGGTCATTGTTTTCCATTTTTGACCTTTGTGCCCAAAGATGAGCTTTTTTCCCTCACCCCAACATTTTTAAAAGGGGTTCTTGAAACTCTAGAAATGCACCCATTTATAAATTTCCAAACACAAAACAAGACCCCATTTTTTAAAAATTGAAAATCGATCTAAAAATTTTAAAAGTTTTTGACCTCTCCCGGGACACCCAGATTCCTTTACCTTCGCTCAAATTTTCCCCAAACCAACCTAAATGTCATTCTCAACTGAAAACGTATCCTGCTTTCTCTGATGAATTTTTGGGGATTTTTGAAAATGTATGTAGGATTTTAATATAAACTAAAAAAGACCTTTAAATTTTTGCCAGAATCGATTGTTTCTCTTTTATATATAATATCCATTAAATATCAATTGTGCCTGCAGTATCCGCTTCCCCCTCTTGAGATATTTTTTTTTCGGGCATGAAAGATTTTCAGTTGAAAACATCGTTTTACCAACGAAAATAAAACTTTTTTAAAAAATATAACCTTTATTTCAGCTTTTAAAAGTTTAGTTGGGAAAACTGCCCATAGTTACATTCGTTTTTGGTTTTTTCAAAAAGGGCAAACCCGTCCAGGGCCCCTTTCCCAAAAAAAGGGTTTACGCTGGGATTTTAAGTTTTTTATAAAGCGTAAGTCCCCTTATCAACCCAAGTTTGAAATAAAAACTTACCCCTGTTCCAAAAAGAAACTTAGGGTTGATTCAAGCGAAGTTTGATACGGATCAAGCGAAAATTTAATTAGTGTTTAAAAATCTAACTTAAGTTTTAATTTTTTCGAGTTTCTTAAATTCCCTTCCCGCCCTTTCATTTTTTAAATTTTAACTCAGGGTAAAAACCAAATGTATCGAGAAGGGTTGGAACATACCCCTTCACTTAAAGCAGAATATGTGAGGGTTTGTGAAAAAATATGTTTTTGGGGGCAAATAAAAGGGGTTTTTCATATCTTTGTAAAAAAAAAATCCATGCCCCATTGCTAACTGAGATTTTTTACGTAGGTTTTTTTTTTGTCTAAAATCGTTTTTCACTTGGTTGTTATTAATCGCAGTTTGAATGAAGGTAGGCCAAAGTTTAAATTTGTTTGTCTTAAAACCTCAGGTAAAAAAATTAAATAGTTTGCATGTCGGGACCCCTAGGAAAAATTAAATAAAAGCAGGAATAAAAATTTTTTTCTAGCGAGAAAGGATAACTTCACTAATACACTTAAATAACCAAAAAAAATACGGGAAATCTCAAGTAGGAAAGGGAAAAGTTTTCCCAAACCCCCCTGTACCCAAATTTAATTTAACTTTTTTTTTAGGGGGGGGGGGAAATTTCCCTTTTAAACCCCATGGTGAAACTTCGGACAGTTGTTTTTTACCCCGGGAGGGGTTTGATTGGTGGGTACAAAAGGGTATTCCCTCTATGAGTTCTTATTTTTAAATTTTCCCTTTGGGGAGTACCTTCAGTTTTCTTGGTAAATGAAAATCATACTCATACTGCCCGTAACCATGTATCAAGGGTTTTTTATTCTTTAAAAACACAGCAAAGTTATGAAAATTTCATTAAATTTTTAAAATGCCAAAGCTCAAAAAATTCCCTTTAAAACGTTTCATTTTTTAGGACCCACGATTTTCCCCTTTAGAAAAACAATTACGAGCCAATGGCCCCCGGGGTGCATTATCCCTTTATTTTAAAGGGAAAAAGCGGTCGGGGTCAAATTTTATTTGGACACTTAAAATCAAGGGTTATTTTATCTCCTTGTTTTTTCTCTTAAAAGTGTTTTTGATGTTTTTTCAAAAACAAAAATTTCCCAAATTTCGAAGGAAAACTGGTTTTTCTGCATAAACTTTAAGTTACCATTTGGGTGAAAAAAATTTATTGCTCCCGGAGTAAGAAAATAATAAAAATTGGGTTCCATAGTTTAAGTCATTTTTGGTGACTGCATTTTCCTTTTTTTTGTTTTCTAAATTAATGTGCCAAAATATAAACATGAAGTTTAACAAATTTGATTTCATTGCAAATGCAACTCAAAAGCCAATTGGGTAATTGTATTTCTCGAAAAATGTAATGCCCCCAAAAACCCAAACGGGCGGGATAGATTTAATATTCAAAGTACTCTTTTTCCTCAGGGAAAAAGAGAAAAAAATTTAAAAATTTCTTTCCATTTTTCAATTCCCAAAAAAACTTTCCTCCCAACCCCCTACCCATTCCCAGGGGCATTACGGAAAAAGGGGAAAAATTGGGGGCGTGGACTTCTTTTAAAACCCCATTTCATTAAATTTAAAAAATTTTAAAACCCAAAGTTGATTTGTTTTAGGGGCACTGTTAAAGGGGGGGGAAAAAGGGAATACTCTCACAAAGTTGGATTGTCTTAACTGAAACATCAGGGCAATTTTAAATAAACTCCCCCCCCCATCTGAAGGAATCCCCTTAAATGTTTTCACCTTTTTCAAAGTTTGTATTTTTTAGCGACATGAAAAACATTTTGAGGTTCAAAAAATACCAAACAATAAACTTTTGGGTTTTTGTGCTTTTGCCCCAATTATTTTCTATTTAAACCTTTAATCAACCCAGGCAACAGGAAAGCAACCTGCCCTTTGTTTTAGGGGGAAACCAAAATTTATAATTGAAAAAATTTCTCTTTCAATTATTTTAAAAATTTAGAAATTTTTTGGAAACCTTCCCAAATTTTGGTTTTTTGGGGAAAATTGGGGATAAATTTTATTTGAATTTTACAATTTTTCCAAAGCAAAAATGGTCGAACCCAAATTTTTAAATTGGCATTCTTTTGGGAGTTTTATTTTTAAAGAAACCACGGGGAACTTTGTTTAAAAAGTAGGGTTTTTTTGTTTGAAACTTTTTAAGGTTTAAGGAACTAACAAATTTAATTTTTCCAAAAAAAATAGGAAATCAAATGTGGTAAATTGTTAGAACCCAAGGGGTAAAAAGGTCTTTGCTTTAAACCAAAGGGTTATGGGGGGACTCCCAAAGAAGGAAAAGGCTAGGGTTTAAGGGAACCCCGGGGGTAAGGGATGGAAACCGGGGGAATAGATCCACTAATTTTTAAAAATTCCCCAAGGGAAAATTTTTTTTAACCCCCAAAAAGGTTCGTGACTTTCAAAAAAAAGCAAAGGCGAAGTCCATTACCCATTTTGGGGTCGCCCTTTTTCGAGGTCAAAAAATTTTTGAAACTTTTAAATCTGTTTGTTCAAAATAAAAGTTGAAAAGAAAAAACCCAAAAAAGGGGTAAATATTTGGTGGTTTTTAAAAATTTTTGGGGGAAATTTTTTATGCTTTCTTTCATAATTTCGCCCTATTTAAACATCACAAAAAAGCAAAAATTTTAAACAAACCCTATCTTTTCAAAAAATTAAAAACATAACCGGGGCTTTAAAAAATAACACTTGCCTGATTCCGGGGGCATTTAAATTTTTTTCAGGGCAAGCTAAGGTACTCTTTTTTCAACCTCCCAATATGGCAATGATAACGCCGATCTCAAAATTTTGAAGGGGAAAAGAATAAATACTTTCCCACCGTAGGAGGAAAATTAAATTTAAAAAATTTCATTTCACAATTCACACCACTCTTGAGGAAAAAAAACAAAAAAGGCCCGAGGGTCCCCGAGGGCCCAGGGTTTAAAAACTCATGAAAGGAAAAATCTGTTCATTACTGTAAATGTGTTAAAACCCTTTAAAAATCCAAAAATGGAAAAAAACATCCCCCTTTAAGCAATATTTTTGGGAAAAGTAAATTTTAGGAATTTTTTGTTTACCTTGTGACTTGCCCCCAAACCATGTGAGAAATAAAAAATTTTGTCCTTTCCTAACCCCGGGGGCCAATGAAAAAAACCAGGGGGAAAGTGAGTTTGGGGAAAATGTTAAACCCTGGCCTCTGTATTAATTTTAAAATTTTTGCTAAAATTTTTAAATACATCAAAAAAAAAAACCCAACTTGAAAACTTTTCTACATCGCTTTTGTTCAAATTCCCCCCAAACAAATGATGAATGGTCTGTAATCTTACATATTTTCTTTTTATCAATTTCCAACGATTTTTTTTAAAAATTTTCTTTTTTAAAATCCAGTCGTCCTCCACAGGGAAAAACTTTTCTTGCAAAGAACGAAATTTCACCATGGACACAGTTTTTAATGACAAATGCTAAGTACAAAATTTTGCTGGCTTGCCAAAAATTTTAAAAAACCCCCCTTCAACAAAAACCTTTTACTTTATTTTCATCCCGCAAACAGTTAAGGTTTTTTACTGTGGATTTTATTTTAGATTTATTGCTGAAAAATTTGATTTTTCCCTGGTAGCTAAGTGTTGGGATTCTGCATAATTTTCCCCCTTTAAAAATCACTTTTTTGAAAGCAGATTCGGCTTTTCTTTAAAAAATTTCCTTGCCCTGATTTTGGGGGAATGAAAATTTCAAATGACAGACAAAACCCGTGGCCAAAATCAAAAAAAACATAATAAACTGCAGTATTAATCAGGGGGTCCATCAAACCCTTTGGGTTTAAATTTCTTACAAAATTTTCTGTTAAAGTGGTTTTCCCTTTAAAAAGCCTTGTTAACTAAGGTCTCCCTTTCTGTTTTTAAGCATGTTTTGGGGAAAATGTTAAAACCCGAAGGATTAACTCCTTCCCGGGAAACTGCAGGAAAACCCTTTGTCAAAAGGGAAAGGGAGGGGGGTTGGTATCCTGAAAAGGGTGCTGCCCGACCCTTTTTTTGGTCCCCGGGGAATCCACATAGTTTTTCCCCCGAATCGGGGGCAAAAGGGTCTGGGCCCCCCACCATTAAAATTGGGGGGCCAACCCCTATTACAAACCCTTTGCCCCCCCCTTTTTTTGGTTGGCCCTCGTCCCAAAGGTGCATCGGTTTTTGGAACCCTCTTGGGAAAAATTTTCCCGGGCCCAATGTAATGGAAAATTTTTTTTTAAATTTTGTAGGGGTTAAACCTTAGATACCGGGAAAACTGTGTCATTTTTTAGGGTTCCCCCCGCCGTTTTTTAGGAAAAAGAAAGTTCTTGGTTGGGCTTCGTTCCTTTCAAAAACCCTTTTCCGGGTTGGATAGCAAGCCCTTTCAATGCGCTGCGGGCCCCTGCATTTAAATTTTTTTCCCCCCTTAAAGGGGCTTTTTTTTTTTTTCCCCCCAACTGGACCCAATCTCCCACCCGTTTTCTGGTAAGGATGAACCAAAACGCCACTGTTTAAATTTAAACTGATGAGCAGCCTGAAAAAGGACCTAGGGAAAAATTAAACCTAGCTGGTATTTCAAATACAAAACCCCCAATTTAAAATTTTGTGGAAAAATTTTCCCGTTTATAAAAAAATTTAAAATGTTTTGAAAAATGAAAAAAAAATTTTTTAAATGAAAAATGGATGTGTTTTAGAAAACCTGGCACTTGGTTTTTAAAATTTTTCCCAAAAGTTCTTTTGGTTTTGATTTTAAACTGTTTTATTTGTGGGGTAAGGGTTTGGACTGAGGATTGTGATTTAAACACCCCATGGTTTTCGAATTTTTTTTGGGAAAAAAAATGGGATCATATTTTTATTTGGGATGTGTTTCAACTTTTGAAAAAACAAACCTGAAAATTTTTGTACTCATAGGGGTAGGGGGTGGGGGGGGGGGGGGGGGGGGGGGGTTTTGGTCCCAAACAATATTTTTTGTGAAGTTTTGGGGAATATTCTGAAAAATTTTTGGGCCCCCTATTTAAAGAAAAATAATGCAATTTGTAAACTAAAGGTAATTAAAAATTTAAACCCAAAAAAAACCTTTGTAATTTTAAAAAAAAGTTCGATTTGAATTTCAAACAGCACACTTTCAGTATTAATTCACCAGGGGGTTTTTTAATTTGGGGGAAAAATTTAAAATTTAACCAATTTGGGGTATTTAGGAGGCCCAAAGGAAAATTTCATGCCTGACCCCTCACGAAAACGATTTTTTTTTGTACCTAAAAAACTTTAAATTTTTTTACACAAATTTTTCTTTTAAAAAGGTAGCATATGTTTGGCCCCTAGATTGCATGAAAAACGCCTAATTTTTTAAAAAAATTTTTACCCCCACCTTAAAAAAACCTTTCCCCCGGCTTTGGGGGTCCCCCCAAAATACGGGATGCCCCACCCCAAGGAAAAACCTGGCTTTCCCACTTTATTATTTCCATTATGACATGTTTCACATTAAGTGTACCAAAAGATAGACCTGTTCCTTTGTGATAAGTGGAGATACAATTGTTTATTAACTTTTTTGATCTCCAGTTATCATCTAGACCATCTAGTGAGATAGAAAAATTAAAATGAAGCTCATAGTCTTGTGCAATATAAAACACTATAAACTTTCATTACTGAAAAGTGCTAAAATTTGACAGAAAATTGTCCCCACATATAATAAAATGCTGTCTAAATATGACTATAATCATCATAGCAATTCTTTATGTATGAACACTTTTGTATAATTAACTTTATTTTCTAAATAACCTTGACCTCTTCCTTTGATAAAGTAAACAACCTGTCATCTATGCGTCTGTTTTGGGTAGTTTATGGTTCTGAATTGAATTTTGATGCTAATGTTATCTTTTTCTGTCAAAAATCACACAAAAATGAAAACTGAAGCTGGAATCCACAAAGACAGAGGGAATAGTATGACTATGACTACTGCATGAATGAATGATTACAAGGATAGCAAATCAGTGATACCAAGATCACACTTGTATCTAATTGTGAAAATGGTTAATTTTCGGCTTTAGATGTTGCTAATGTTACTATTTGCAGTGCTGTCAAACTTACAAGCATAACATTAGCACTCAATAAATGCATTCCACTAGAAAAATACTGAAAGTATTCATACCCTTTCTTAGTCACTTTATGGCATCTACCAGTCTGAAGCTAAACATAATAGTAAGGGTGGCAAATATCCATGATCTGTCACCTCACCTGACTAGGTATGGTTTCTGTCAAAAGTACGTAACATTTGCAACCTAGTAACATTAGCACACACTTTTTCAAAATTTTTTATCATGAACCATTATTGAACACATCATATTTATGCCTTTTTTTCTTAGAAACCTTGCTCCTGCTGAACTTGTAAGGCAAATGAAAATACAAATTTGTTTCCTATGCAAACTAGGGTATGCCTAATGTTTGACACCCTGTGTTTATGTTGCTAATGTTACTATTGACAGCACTGTAATGGGAACTTAACACTAACCCAGTTAAATTTCATTTGAACGAAGGAAATGCACAAGGAGTTATCTCCTTTTTATTTTTTTACTGAAAATTGGAGCCTAATGAATCAAACTAAGGGAGCTTTAAGGATTATTGGAAATTTTTATTTTTTCTCCATTGTGGGACCAAATTGGAACAGTTATTGTGAAACATGTCTTATTGTTGTAAACAAACTTCCAAAACATTATAACCAATATGGAAGGGTATAACACGGCAAATGATTGTATGTCATTGGCATGCGGTGTGATACTGTAACTGGTGCATGCCTCTATGATATATGTACATTAACATGCTGAATGCGCGTGGCGCGCACGGAAATTTTGGCTTGTATTTTTCAGGGACGTCGCTCCAGCCCCCCCCCCCCCCACCCCCTTCCCACATAAACTTGGGCTCCTACGCCCATGTACTTACTACAAAATATCATTAAAAACTATCGCTGAATCACTTGTCTTGACTTTGGTGGCTTAATATGAGACTACTTAGCAACAATGAAATGTGGTGTGAGGATGGATGTTGAACTTGTTTGAAAGAATATTACTCTAACAACTCTTCCCAATATGATTATTATTACACTTCAGATTCACATTAGCAATGTAGTGGGCAAGGGGATCTTAAAGGGCCTATTAATTACAACACAGAAAATAAAAAATACAGTATTTTGCTTTCATAGCTCTATATAATGAACCAATATTTAGGACCTGAAATATAATCCAAGGTCAAGCACACTACATTCCTGGTCAATCCCCATGCAGTCCTATATAGGCGGCTGCAGATATTTTGGGGACCTGCCACAAAACCCGTTTATTTTATCTTACAATATGACATTTTACTTCACAGGCATTAATTAACTCTTTAAGTGTTCCAGGCAGAAAAAATAGGAACTTGCACAACGAATTATAAAATGAACCAGGTACATAAAAATTTAACATGGAATTACACAGGCCACAAGCTGCCTGTATGGAAAAAATATTTTTTCACTTGTCTGTACTCTCAACTTACACTGTTTAAGAGATTATTTCTAGGTTTGCTCCTCACTTTGTGGATTTCAAGAAAGGCATCAAAATTTTGTCCCCTCTCTTTGCTTCAAATGTTCTAATGATCTCCAATGAGTGACCAAGCCCCTTTCTATCTGGAAATGATAAGGTTGTTTTCACACTGAAAAAGGCCGACAGCCACATCAAGTTGACAAACTTTTAAGACCCCTGAAATAAAATCAAAATTCATTATTGAAATTGCTGAAAATTGCTAAAATACTACACATCATTTTTAAAAGTGATCATTTTTATGGTGTTCACTTTGGGTTCAAACACAAAATGTTAAACCAAGTTCAGAGTATAATGCCATTCTGCCATTTTCCTGGCCTCAAAGAATTCCTTTCACAGACAAAGTGACCAGTGGTGAGGACAGGACTCTCTCCTGGGGGAATGTAAATGTTCTTTGATCACTGGCAGGGGAAGAACTCTATGAGGGGTATCCCCTTCCCTTTTGAAAAGTGAACAATTTAAGGTGTCCTTACATGCCATGTGGGTGCTAACAATAGCTACCTGGGAGAGAAAAATTTGTGCTAAAACATTACATAGTATTTAAATAACAAAAGTTATAGGCTTCAGTGTAAAGATCTGGGGGGGGGGGACGCAAGGGACTGACCTTCATCAAATACCTAAAATTAAACACCAAAAAACAATAACTCCCACACATTGTTAGTACAAGTAGATACACCTTGTTGCCACAATGGTTAATAATTGGTTTAAAACACCACAAGGTGCAAAATGGCCTGGCTTAAGGCTTATTCTGCCTGGCTTGTCTTAGCAAATGAAGTAGCACATTGCCAGGGTGAAAGGAGATGTAATAGCTGCTAGGCTAAACTGAGCTAGTCTGGCAACATAGTTATCAGCAGGGCATAAACGCATTTATTTGAGATATGCAAATTCCAATGTTAACACACGAACTTACAGAGACAAACTTTAATTGTACTTGAAGGAAAATAGGCTATAGCACACTGAGGGAGGATATGTAACAGTGCAGTGAATTAGTGTTAAGACTATATTGTAAAAACATTAATAATAGTCTACACGTCTAGACTTACCTTAGCATAAACTAGGAAACATTGTTAAGGCAGCTTTCATGAAGGCTACACATGGGCCATATTCCAGGTTGCAGTATATTGCGCACATGCTATGTCGGTACCCCTCCCCCCAAGTTACTATAGGCTAGACCACAGCAATTGTGTGTAACATTTAAGCCTAACTTATAGGCCTGCATCTGGCTTCAGCCATGACTGTAAATTAGCATGGCTTCAAGTTAACCCAACACCAATGGTTACCCCCCTTCCTTCTCTTTCGACACCACAGCCATGTGGTTAAGATTTTTTTTAAACTAGGTATTGTGTGGTTTGCTGAAGGAAGCTTTGCGGCCAAAGCTGCCCCTCTCTTTAGCATCAGCCAGGTATGTATGGCATAGGCGAGTCCATGGTGTTTATATTTGTGCCAACAGTGGGTGGCAGCGAAAAGCCCTTTTGATGATAGCCTTGGCCACCTGCCAAGAGGTAGTATAACTTAACCACGTAATGTAAGACTTTAGGAGTAAGGCATTAACGTGTAGGCATAGGCTTACAGAGGTCCTTGCCATTGGAATGGTTACTAACATAAGGGGGGGGGGGGGGGGGGCCTATTGCCTTGAAGAATTTTGTAGGCGAACTTTACTCGACTCAGGGTCATTGATAGTTGTGTCATGTCTATTCCGAGTGGTCATGACTCGTTTCATGCCAAAGTAATTAGACCACAACCATTTGTCACTTTCTCTAGACCGTAGTTAAGCCTTATGGGACTAGCTCGGCTAACGTTAGGCCTCTTAAAATATGAGTTATCAAACTGGTCAATTTGCCCTGATAAGCAGGCCTAAACGGTGGGGGCTAATAAGTGTTCTGTTGATAGCCTCATCACTTCCAATCGGCAATGACTAGCCTAGGTAAGTAAAGTAGGAAGTCATGAGACGCGCGATAACTTGAATATAACTGCCTACTCTTTTCTACTTAAGATTCAAGCTATCGCGCTCATCCGATGAGCTCTAATTTACTAGCCTATGCTAGGGTCATGCCATTGGAAATGATGAGGCTGTATCACCAGAAACAACTTTTAGTTAGGCCTTAAGTTTAGGGCCTTGATTATCAGGGCAAGTCTGCCAAGTTTGATAATCCATATTTAAAAGGCTCATAACGTTGCCTAGCAGGTAATCCATAAAGCTTGAAACTACGTCAAGAAAGTCGACAAATGTTGTGGTCTAATTATGGGGCATGACCAGAGTCAGACCACTCGGAATTAAACAGACACAATCTATCAATGGACCCTGAGTCGAGTAAAGTTAGGCCTACCAAAATTCTTCAAGGGCATAGGCCCTTATGTAGTACATTCCACAGGGCAGGCCTCTGTAGGCCCATGGCCTAACGTTAGGCCTTACCCTAAAGCCCTTACATTACGTAGGTTAAGTTATAAAAACATTGGACCAGGGCCAAGGTATCTCACAAGGGCTTCGCTGCCACCCAATGTTAGCAAATACAAATCCTAAACAACATGGACTCGCCTATGCCATATATACTGGCTGATGTAAGAGAGGGGCAGCTTTGCGCCAAAGCTTCCTTCAGCAAACCACAATAGCCTAGTTTAAAAAATCTCAACAGAATTATAGACAAAAAGAGAAAGGAAGGGGAGGGTAACCATTGGGTGGGTAAATTGAAGCCATTGAATAATTTTACAGTCATAGGCTGAAGCCATGATGCAAGCCTATAAGTTAGGGCATTAATAGTTACACCAATGGCTGGTGGTCTAGGCCTATAGTAACTTGGGGGTGAGGGGTACCACAGTTAGCATGTGGACAAAAATCTACTGCAAACCTGGAATAAGGCCAATGTGTAGGTGTAGGCCTCATGAAAGCCTGCCTTACAATGTTCTAGTTGTATGCTAAGGTAAGCTAGACTGTAAATATTATAATTATTTTTACAAAGAATGAGCTTAACAACTAATCCACGGAAACTGTACAACTCACGTGCTATAGCCTATGGCTCACGTACAAGTAAAGTTTGTCTGTATTTCGTTTTTTTGTGTTAACAATGGAGTATTGCAATATCTCAAAATAAATGCTTTTATGCTGCTGATAACTATTTTGCCAGACTAGGCTCCATTATAGCGTAGCAGCTATTAGCATCTCTTTCACCTAGCAATGCTAACTTCATATGTATAAGACAAGCAAGCAGAATAAGCAGTAAGCCAAGGGCCATTTGCCCTGGGTTTAAACAATGTAGTTAACATTTTGGAACAAAACAATAGGTGTATCTACATTGTACACCAATGTTGTGATTGAGTGACTTTGGTTTAAATTGAGGTTAGTTGATGAAGGTCAGTCACTTGCAGGCCCCCCCCACCCACCCAGACCTTTACATGAAGCCTATAATTTTGTGCATTAAATAATCGTAAAGTTTTAGCACAAATTTATCTCCAGGATTGCCAGGTAGTGCAAATGTAGCAACAAAATGGCATGTAAGGAAACTAATTGTTCAAACTTTCAAAAGGGATGAAGGGGAGGATACCCTCATAGAGTTCTTTCCCCCTGCCATTGACAAAGAACATTTACATTTGCCCCAAGGAGAGAGCCTGTCCTCACCCACCTGGTCACGATTTGGTCTGTGAAAAGAATTCTTCTGAGGCCTACAGGAAAATGGCCAGAATGGCATCTCTGACTTGGTTTTAAAATTTTGTGTGTGAAGCAAAAGGAACACCATACAAATGACTCACTTAAAATGATGTGTAGTATTTAGTATTTTAGCAATTCTTCAGCAATTTCAATAATAATTTTTGATTTATTTCAGGGTCTTAAAGGTGTCAACTATGATGTGGTGTCAGCTTTACATTGTGAAAACAACCTCCATCTTTCAGATAGAATGCGGTGGCTTGGTCAATCATTGGAGATATTAGAACATTTGAAGAAAGAGAGCGGGGTAACATTTTGGATGCCTTCTTAAAAAAAAGTTCACAAGTGAGGAGTCAAACCCAGAAATAAATCTCTTAAACAGTGTAAAGTTGAGATACAGACAAAGTTGAAAAAAATATTTTTTTCATACAGGCAGCTGATGAGCCTGTGTAATCTCCATGTTAAATTCTATGTACTGGTTCAATTTTATAATTTCGCTGTGCAAGGTTCCTATTTTTTTTCGCCTCGGAACACTTAAAGAGTTTATAATGCTGGAAGTAAATGTCATATGTTAATGATGAAAATAACAGGGTTGTGGCAGGGCCCCATAATGGTCTGCAGCCACATTATAGGACTGTATGAGATTGCCAGGAATGTTAGTGTGCTTGACCTATGGATTATAGTTTCAGGTCCTAATATTGGTGCATTAAGTATAGAGCTATGAAAGCAAATACTGTATTTGTTACGTTCTTGGTGTGGTAATTAATAGGCCCATAAGACTCCCTTAGCCACTACATTGTCACAATATGAATTGAAGGTGTAAATAATATCATATTAGGGAAGAGTTGTATGAGTAATCTTCTTTCAAACAAGCTTCAACATATCCATACCCACACCACATATCATTTGTGTTGCTAAGTAGTCTCATACTAAAGGGGAATTTCATGATCCCAGACAGTTCACAATTCTCCCAACTATGCATCTGTCTAGCCTCCCAATAACTGATAGAGGAGCTCTTCCTTGTGAAGGATAAAACATGTTTTATTGCTTAAAGGCATGCCTGGTGACGCACACAAGGGCTATAAAATGTAATAAGACTACTCTCTCTGCCTTGTGTGGAATGTGAGCTACTACTGCATCTTCAAATTTTCAAACTTTGATTGTCAATCAAAACAGCATCACCAATCTGAGAATTGAACGTTGATATACATACACTAAAAAATAACTCCTTGGCGGTGATGAAAGTCTGTCTTAAGCCACAATTCCAAGACACGAGGGGTGATTAGCTATCGTTTGTAATGATATGTTTGTAGTAAGTACATGGGCATAGGAGGGCCCAAAGCCAAGTTTATTTGGAGGGGTGGGAGGGGGGGGGGGGTAGGCTTGTGTTAGGACCTCCAGAAAAAACGAGAACCAAAATTTCTGTGCGCCCATGCACCATTCGCTGTTAATGACATACTATCATAGAGGCATGCACCAGTTTCACACCGCGGCCAATGACCATACAAGCATTCGCCATGTTATACCTTCCCTTTGGTTATAATATTTTTGGAAGTTGTTACAACAAGAATGGAACATAATCAGTGCATAGCCAGGATTTTTCTCAAGCCGGGGTGGGGCATTTGATTAGTTGTGTGACCGACCAGCCTGGGGGAGGGTATCTAACGGTGAGTGTGTGAAAATTGTGAAAAAACTAGCGTCCGTTGTACATGCAATCTAGAGCCACACACATACTACCTTTGAAGTAAAACTTGTGTCAAAAAAAATATAGTTACGTCATCTTAGTACAAAAAAAATCTGTATCATGTGTGTATGGGTCAGGCATGGTCCATGCGGCCGCCTAAATACACCATGTGTATATAAGTTAAACCATTTAAAAAACACACTGGTGAAATTAATACGAACATGTGCTGCAATTCAAATCAGACTTTATTTTAATTACTAAGGATTTTTTTTTGTAACTATGTAATTACTTCGCTACATAATTGAGCATTATCTTTCTTTCAGGAGGTGACAGAAAAATTTCAGCCACATTTCCCAAAATTTCACAGAAATATTGGTTGGGGGCTGAACCCCCCCCCCACCACCGTCTAGCCTAGGAGACATAAATTTCAGGCTGTTTTGTCAGAAGTGAAACACATCCAAATAAGAATAAAAAATAATTCATTACATTAGACCGAACAAGTTTGTAGAGGGTTCCAACAACGCATGCACATGACAATGCACAAAAAAAAGTGTGGAAAATAAGGATAATAGGGCAAAATGGTGGTTGCCCATGAGCAATTATTTCTCCACGATTGCCGGGGGAAAACTACTGTGGATTCTCACGACCAATGAAAAGGTCGAGGCAGCAGGCCCCAGGATACCAACGCCCTGCCTATCCTCTGGACTAGGGCTTCTGCAGCTTTCCCAGGAGGATGTGTAATGCCTTCTGGTTAACAATTCCAACATGCTTGAAAACAGTAAAGTCGCGACCCTAGTTAACTAAGTCAATTTAGGTAAACACTGTGAACAGTAAAATTGTAAGTAGTGAACTTAGGTTGATGGAACCCAGATTAAGACTGCAGTCTTAATTTAATGTTTTTTGTATGTTTGTGCACACTTTTTGTTTCAGCCATTGGAAGATTCTCACCAGCAAAATCAGACAAGGAAATTGTTAAGAACAAGCCTGAGATCGCAATTCGAAAGTGATATAAAGAAACTGAAAATTATGCAGAATACAACACTAGCTACCAGGGAAGAATAAAGTTTCAGCAATAAATCTAAAATGAAATACACAGTATATACATTAACTGTTAGCTGATGCGAGTCAATAATAAAAAGGTTTTTGTTGAAGACGAGTGTTAGATCTTTGCAAACATCAGCAGGACCTGTATTAGCATTGATCATGCCAACTTCTGCATCATGGTGAAATTTACTAGTTCATGCAAGCAAATGAGATTTCGGTGGAGGAAGACTGTTGAACTGAAGACATTGGTTAGAATAAAAAATTGTGGTATGGCAGCAGAAGCAGATATGTAAGATGCAGACCATTCTCTTTGTTGTGGAGACTGAACTAAAGTGACTGGATAGTGTCAAGTTGGGTCTTTTTTTTGATGGTGTAGGTAAAATTTAGGAGGAAAATTTCAAATTAAGCACAGAGGGCTAAGGGCTAATACACTTTCCAGTCACTTGCCCTGGCTTCTTTTCGTTTGACCGCTTGGTTAGTGGACAAAATGTTGATTTCCACATGGTTGTGTCGGCAGTCACACAGGCGATGAAAATTCCTGAAATTACTCTTCCAAAAATCATTGCATTGAATTGGATCCTCTTCAATACTTGGAGATTATAGGTATAACACATTTACAGTATATGAACAGAGTTTCATTCATGAGTTATTAAAACTAGGACTCTGGGGACCTCAGCTTTTGTTATTTTTCTCAAGAGTGTGTGTGATTTGTGAAATGAATTTTCAATTAAATTTCCTTAATACGGCGGGAACAGTATTTATTCTTCCACTTCATAATTTTGATATCTGTAGTTATCACTGAACCATATTGGCAGGTTAGAACAAGTGGTACCTTAATTGCCTTGAAAAAAATACCATGCCCCAGGAAACAGGCAAGTGTTATTGTAAAGCCCCTGGCTTTCATGTTTCCTAATTTCTGAGAACGATTAGATTGTAAAAAAAAAATCTTCTGATTATGTGAGGTTAAATAGGTGGAATTTGATGAAAGAAGCATAAAAAATCACTCTCAAAATTTCAAAACCAACCAAATATTGAACCATTTTCAGGGTAAATTCTATTTCACACTGTTATCATGAATAAAACATGAGCTAAATGTGCAAATTTGTGACATCGAAAATGGAACGTACAGATATGGATAATGTGACTCGCCTTTGCTTTTTGTATTGAGAAGTCACAAACTTTGAGCAGTGGTAAACAGCAACTTGCAAGGGTAAAAAGATATTGAAATAATTCCAGTGGATTATCATTGGGTTCCATCGATTACCTGTCTCGTGAAAACAGCTCCCTTCTGTGGAATGTCAACCCCCCCATAATTTAGGTATGTGCAGACCATCTCAGTGATTTTAAAATTACCCATTGATACACTATATTTTGTAAAAATTACTTTGTGGCTCGTAACAGAATTACAAGCTTTCAGAACACTTACATAATTGTAACAAAGTGCTGTGGTTTACTAAAAATAACACTGACATGAAGTTCATTTTAAGGCGGATTGACATCATTTTGCCTTTGAAAAAAGTGATCATAATTCACATACTTATCTCAATTCAAAATGCAAGATTGGAGTTCAAACAAGTTCATTTTTCAATAATGAAATGAAGATGTTTGCAAATATAATTTTGTCTCATAACACAAGACATGTTGCTGTCCATGTTGTACTTGAATGAGTTAAAGGTTTAAGTAGGACTAATGGCATGCAAACCAAATTTGTTTATGTTATTTGATGAACCCATCAAAATGTTACATGTCACTAAGAAATACAGAACTTTGATAAGGGTGAAGATCATTTAAGCATTCTTCAGATGGAGGGTGAGATTATTTACACATTAGCATGATGTACAGTTATGACAATCCAACTTTTGAGAAATTCAGTGCCATCCCAACAGTTCGAATAACAAACAACTTTGTTGTTGTAAAATGTTAATTATGAAGGCTTAATGAGGTTAGCAGATCCATAACACTTCTTAATCAGAATGCCCGTGCGGAAAAGCGTAGTTGTTAGGAAAGTTTTGAGAGGAGAACATGGAAAAGAAAGTTTTTAAAATTTTTGCTTCTTTTCATGAGGAATATGGAATATAAGTACCTTCAAATATTATCATCTGTCACGATGTTAGGCGTGTTTGAAAAATGTATATGGTCGATGAAAAATACAAATACCTGAGATTTGAGTTGCATTTGCAATGCAAATACAAATATTTGTAAGATCTTCATGTTTATACGTTTTGCACATAATGGAGATACAATAAAAGGTTAAAATGCCGTAGTAACCCAAAACTGACTTTAAACTAGTGGTAACTAATTGGACTGATTTTACTTCCATATGCCAGCAAAATTTTATCCAGAACCGAACTGTAACTTGAAGTCATGCAGCATAACCTTAGATTACCTTCGACAGTGGAATTTATGTTCGAAACAATATCACAAGACAATGTAAGTGAAAATCAAGAGATAAGTACACATTGATTGGACAGTATAAAGTAAGTTTGACACGACTGATTATGTTTGCGCCTTTAAAATAAAGGTATGAATGCACCATCGCGGTGGCTCGCTAATTGTATTGCTACCGGTAAAGTCGGTAGGGGACCTAAAATTGAACAGTTTACGTAAGTTTCAGAGCCTTTCGCACTTTAAACATTAATGAAATTTTACATAACTGTGCGTGTTTTCAAAGAATAAAGCCATTGATGACATGTTCGGGCAGTATGAGTATGGTTTTTTTTGGGGTGTGGGGTTTGGGGGGGAAACAGAGGACACCAAAAGAAGCTGAAGGTTACTCGCCAAGGAAGATTGAAAAATAAGAATCTCATAGATGCAATACCGTAATAGTACAAATCAGCGTCTCGGTGTAAAGAGACAACTGTCCGAAGTGTCCACCATGGGTTAAAAGAATGCACCCCCCGCACCCCCTAAGAAAGAAGTTACTAAAACTGGAAAACGGGTTCGGAAAAATTTCACTTCCTGTACTGAGATTTAAGTATGTTTTATGTTTAGTTAAGTGATTTCATGTACTGATAGGGTAGCTTTCATCGCTAGAAAATTATATTCCTGCTTTTATTAATTTCTCCTAGGGATCCCTAATGCAAAACTATTTAAATTTTATACGCTGAGTTCAATGACAGCATTTAAGCTAGGCCTAACTTGTATTTCAAAACTGCGATTGAATAACAAAACCAACCGTGATAATCGATCTAGACAAAACCTGGAACCTACATAACTACTCTCGTTAGCAAGCGGCATGAGATTTTTTGACGCAAAGATATTGGAAAGCCCCTGATTTGCCCACAAAGAATATTCTTGCCAGCAAGCGGCAATTTCTGCTCAAAGTGAAGGGAGTATGTCCAACACCTGTCTCGTATTACCTGGTGTTACCCCTGATAAAGTTCTTGTTAAAAAATAGTGACGGGACGGCGAACGGAAGTGAAAGAAACTCGAAAATTATACTTAAGTTAGATTTTGATCACTAACTTAAAGTTACGCTTGATCCGTATAAAACTTACGCTTGATATCAACCGTAAGTTTCTTTGTGGAACGGAGATAAGTTTGATTTGCAAAACTTACGCTTGATAAGGTGACTTTCGCTTGATAAATCAAGAACTTAAGATCGAGCGTAAACTCTTTGTGAACGGGGCCCCAGGCCAGATAAACAAAAAACTGAATAATGGATTTGGTCTAAAAGTTTTGTAAATTAAAAAGAATTCCAAACTATAGCTATAGAAATCAGTCGAATAAATTTGTGGTTTTTTACAGGAAAACTGTATTAAAAAATGTATCAACCAAATATAGCTCGCCTAAAATTATTCAAGGGATCAATTAAAAAAACTAATTAAATAATTAAATAATAACAAGAGAGCAATCCGCGGAGTTGCTTATCTCATCGCCAGCACAGACACACTGTGCTGAGAGCCGTGTGCTAACTAGAGGACGCACATCAATGTGGAAATCACAGAGCAATATAATATCCTGCTACTTATGGTTGTAGAATATAGATAGTCCCTCAGTGACGTCACAGCTAGAGGGTTAGCAACTGCCATGTCTGAGGGCAAGCACTGTACACACATGCCTGGATTGCCGTACAGACATGGCTAAACATAATACACGTTGAAAAACTCCTAATGACGTCACGTGAGAACTATCTATAGATAGTTCTCGGGTGACGTCACAGCTAGGGGTTAGCAAAACGCCATATCTGAGGGCAAGCCTGTACACACATGCCGGGGTGTGCCCCCCTCAGACATGGCTAAATTAATTCACGTGAAAAGCTCCCTATGACGCCACGTGAGAACTATCTATAACCGTGCGTAAATTGAAACCCGAATTGGAGGTCGCGTTATTGTAGGTACCTTTCGGATGAAATATGATACACCTGAGCAATTGGTCGGGCATGGTAACGCGCCCTTAAAACCTGTAGATGTGTCTTCTAAACGAACGCCTCTTCGGCCGCCCAATGCTTTAATTCGCACAAAATCATGCATATTTTTTAAGCTCGCATCCCACATCACTTGCTCTGCGCTAGTAGACATGGATTGCCTTAAAGTCAAACTTAATGAAATGGCTTACACATTCACAAGTATCTGACGCAAATGTACTAATGGTGTGATCAAAAAAAACGATAAGTACCGCTTACTTATTTTATACCTTTGGGTTTACAAGTAAATCCAACCCCAAGAATACGAATCTAAAACTCCATTGGCCTACAGACTTTATTGATAGCGCTTAATTGTAAATAGGGTGTGACGCTAACATAGGAAAGATACATCCATGGAAGGATTCAGTCTCACGTAACAGTGTAGAGTATAGGACTTTTGGGAATCTATACTTATAAGAGTCCTTAATGCATTGACATCACACGTGACGTCATTTTGGGTGGAAAACAATGAGGCACACGTCTGAGAACGTTGCACTCACGGCGTAGATTCCGCCGCACCGTGTAGTAGAACTTACGTGCGTGTACGATTGGTAACAAATCCACTGTCTGCATTTATTGGTGTAACTTGCAATGATACACGCTTTTTCCTCCATTTTCCTCCCAAACGAGGGAGCACTGTCTCCTTTGTGACATCATATGCATAAGGTCTATATCTTTGAAAAAGATAACACACAATGCGCCGATCGCGGATAGTGCACTGCAGTGGCCGTAGCTAGATATTTTTTGTGGGGGGGGGGGGGGGGACAAAAGCCGAAAAAAATTCCGACAGATTGTTATCTTGAAAGTAATGATGTACTGTCCAAAGATATTATAAACGCATAGATTCCAAACTTAAAATGGCACCGCACTGACTCTAGTCATGGAGGCCAAACACTATCAGGGCGGAAGTGCTGATCACTGTTTCAGTTGTTTTGAAACACAGATTTATTAAAGTCTTTGCGCAAGTGTAACTACATGTTAATTCGGAACATTCTTAAAAAAATCTTTGGCGAAAAAGAAAATAATCACTCCTCCAATATATTCCATTCACAGACCAAAGTTATGCTTCTTCCCCGTGCCATGTCAAGCAAACACTCTGTCATGAACGCACATATTACTGTTTTGAAGTCCGCAATCTATAAATAGGTCAGTTACCCATGGTTTCAATCGTCAAAAACGCTGTTAAAAATGGTGCGTCGACTTCTTAACAAGCATTTGACGGGGAAATGCAATTAGCGCCTGTCTTTTTAAGTGCGCGGGTAGTGAGTTTACCACGTAATTTAGATAAATGCCAACGAGAGAAAGGTATATTGCGCGTATGAAACGCTTCTGTCCTAAGCGCACGTGGGTCCAACCTTTTTTATAATAATGGCGTTTTGACCGTAACACGTTCTTCTTTTCGTATGCAGATCGTGCGATAGAACGGCGCACAATTGTCAATTCTTACTCTTCCGCCCTGAATTTTGCCACTCCATGAGGAGGAATTTCTGTTAAAAAGTGTAGGTATAGGAAAAAAAAAAAAGTCGTGGAAATTCTATGCGTGTGTTATAGTATCTATGTTGGTACTATCTAAGCGTAGCGCCACCATCATCTGGGCGTGTATGCCCGCGGAAAAAAAATAGATCTGGAAATATCTTTTGAGATTGCCTTAAATGACACTTGTCCAGGACTTGGTCCAGTAAAACCATTTCGATGTGTATTTCTGCTTGAAAAAACCTTAAGAAGGTGTTGTAAAGTAAACCCCGTAAGAATATATAAGTTTTAGCTACTACTATTTTCCGTTGTAAAAATTTTTGATTAAGGTGGTAAAAATTTCCGGACAGAGACTAGAAATTTCCTACAGAGGCCTTCGGAGGCTTTTTGGGAGGGGGGGTGACCGCCCCCCTGGCGCACAAAGATCTATGTGTAGGATCAACATACATAAACAGATCAGTCGTGCCGGGACCGTGTTTGAGGCGTCTGCCTTAGGGTACTATTTCTCCTCTTCATGCTGCCGCTTTTGTTGTTGTGCAAAAAAAAAAACGCCTTCAGTGCGCTATGACCAGAAATATGTTGCACATAATACGATGTGCATGCTTGCTAGAGGTTAGCATGCACATCAGTGAAAATGACAACGTCAGTACCAAAAATATTACAAGCGATAGAGTCCAACATTTTGAATGGCGTGTTGGACTCCCCATGGAGCCCAATAATAGTGGGGCGGAAAGTTGATAGAGTCACTGTTCAGCAGTTTTTTAAAAAAGCACAGGGCTGCAGGGAAATGAATGTCTTACAAAATTCACATTAATTACTATTTGTAGAATATTGTAATGTAGGACTATGTAATCATTCCTCACCACATAAATTCTACTCTACACACGAAGTTTAAATTCATTCCTGACAGCATTTACAAATACAGTACACTTGAACATGAACGCACAACATGACTGGTGCTGAGTGCACCCATTAGTCCACAGGAATCCGCTCCCAACACATCACCGCGGGGAGATGCGCATATCAACATGGCTTACCACATAGCTCTGGCTCACACCACCACTACATATACGCCCTCCAGACCATGCAACGCATCTCACCATGCCAGGTCATGAAAAGCATCCATGCTTCCTAGACCTAGAGCGTATCGTGTTTAAAAGGTTTTCGGTTTATGACCCTCTAGTTACCTCACATGACCTTTGGCATCCAGACCATAAACACCCTACTTTTGCCTTATTTTAGACATTCTAGAAATGGGGATCTCATCCATTTCGCGGCGTATCCCCCATTTCACTAGTAATGGTTTCCTGTGTGTATCCCCGATTCATTCCACGCCCTAAACAGACCCACTCACACACACACACACACACACGGACGATAACGTTTTTGACACCCTCCTACTCCCTGTTATGGACCATTTGGTCACACCTCAGTATACCCACACATGGCGTTAGTACTTTTAGGACTAGTAAAACTTGTGAAAATTACCTGGTACCGATGGCACGGGTTTTATTTCTGATGGTTGTATTGCCGATATAAGGCCCAACAGGCAGACAGTGACCTACAATATCTTCACTCATCCTCCTCACGGGAAAGCGATGAGTATAATAAAATTAATTAAAATACATGCAATCCCATACATTTAAATAATTAAATAAAAACAGAATTCAAATGAATGAAATGAATTATTTACGTCCATAGCTTAGTTTTTATTTTATGTAATCCCACGGTTCAAAGAAAATAATTACTAAAAATCTGTTCAGAACAAATTCATAAAATTTTTTCAACACCCACCCACCCTTTCAATTTTTGAGGGACACGTAAAGGTCAGGGGGAAGGCTGGATTCAAAAAATAAAATACAAACTTTTACCCTTATATTAGCGAAGGGAAAACTTTATAGAGGTACTGTATGTAAGTTCCCTTTAGTTAAAAAACATAAATGCAGAATTTAAATGCAATTGTAAAATGTGTGGAAAAAAAGAGCCTCAGCCATCATTTCTGGTTGTTCTTTTATAATAGATGAATGATATTTACTTAAATAATAGACATTCAAAAGTCGTCCTTTCTTTCGGCCTAAATTATCACGCCGCATAATTGTCCTTTATTACAACCACATACCCAGAGAATTTACTCCTAGACTAATTTCTGTAGTCCTTAATTTTATTTGAATCTCAACCCACAGTTAAATTTTGCTTTATTCAAAAACATTCCGCTGACTATCTTCTTTCATTCATATTGATATTACTGACCGTTCACATTAATTTTCCATCATTTTATCACCACCCTAACAGCTTTTTCCAATTCATAATTTCTCTTAAAATGAAATATAAATGGCATATAGTATCGTTGCCTTAATGCTCCAAAAACTTTAGTAATAAATCCTAAAAACAGTCAATCAATACACCACGAACTACAGGCAGTTGTTTTAAGTATTATTACGTTAAAATATGGACCCTTTCCTTCCCTGCACCAGATTCACCAGCAGGTATGTTGGTATCGTGAGCTATCCATTATGCTTCCAATCGAGTGGCCTCTCTACACGCATCTATATAAGGGGACCATCTCGGGCCTTGAGCCCTCACTTCAAAGGATTCCCCCGGTCAAGCGACGCTAGCAGATCCATCTGTACAACACCGAGAAAATGACTCGAAGATGAAGCCATCGATATTCTACAGTTTCCCGCCTCAAGTGTTCAGTCATTATGTAAGCTAATGGTAATAAAAACCTGATGGAAAGAATTTATCATACAATATGTAACACCCTGGCAAAGTATTAGCTCCTGTTAATATATGGTTTTATACTTGTTTAGTAAGAAATTAAAACTACAAACAGTTACTTGAAATGTAACCAAAACATATTTTTTATTTATAAGTGACGCTGAGGAATATTGTCAAACTGTTTTTTTACACAAGGGAGTGTTTGTAGTTAAGAATGATCTTTTATAACTTAAGTTAAAGTACACCAGGTAATTTAAAATTTTAGGCGGTGTTTGGTTATAGGGGACTCATTAATAGTTTATTTCTTCTGTAATAACTCAAATAATTGCTAGTAGAGTTAATCGCAAGAGTTATATACCTAGGTTTGTTATGTAGGTAAATTTTTATAATAGGTGTTATTTTGGTACTACTAAGAGGGAAAAAATACCATTTTTATGAGCGCCTGATGTTTGAAGATAAAGAGAAAAATAATGGGAGAGTTAGTTAAAGAAGAGGGTAGAATTCCGAAAGTTAAAAATGGCTGTTTTAAGTTGTTGTAAACTTGGCAACTAGCCGAACTACTGTCAATAAGATTGACTTTCAAAACTTATAGTGTAAAATCAGTTTACTAGTGTACAGCAAAGTCTATCATTGTAAGATATAGCCTTAAATTTAGCTCCCGTTACTGTAAAAGGTTTACAGCCACTGAGAAAAAATTAAAATGTTAAAAAACCAGAATTTAGAAAATAGAAAAATCGTAGTGAGAGGTAGCTATGCTAAGTGATTTAGGGGTTTTTTTTGTAAGAAACTGTAAAATGTTAGCACATCGTTTCATTCAAGAACATATAGGACCAATATCCTTGGGATCAATAATCACTTTGAAAACCTCCGGTGTTCTGGTTATAAACCGTACGGAAAAATGAGCCAAACGGAGATTTATTTTAGGATTATTCTCCCCCCATGACAACTGTTGCTGTTTTTTGTTATTTGTGTTATCGAGCATCAGGGTTAGGTTTTTTTTGTCCGGAAAAAAGCCTGTTTTTACCGGGACGACAGCGTAGAAAACTGTTAGTTAGTAACTGGTTATTACCGGTTTAAAAACCGGAGGAAGAACTGGAAGAAAACCTCTTCTGGCAAATTAGTAGTAGTGCAGGTTTAGTTTTTATAGCCCATTGCAGCATGATAGATAAAACCAGTTGAGATAAAAATTATTTACATTCATTTACACTTTTTATTTTGCCTAAAAGGTGAGCACTAAAACTTGTCAAACACAGAATAAAGAGTGCGTAAAATATACTCGGTTATTACAGGAGTACTGTAAGCCCTAGCATGTTAAGTGTAACCACAAAAAGCAAGCAACTATATGCCAACAGGCATAGTCTAAAAATTACAGTTGGTTTGCAAAATTGGACTAGATGTTTATCAAGCAAAGCTTCATCAAAATGAGGATTAAAAAACAAATATGTTATAAAGTTATAAAAGTTCTCACAATATAAGGGTTTCAGTCAAAAAGTTGGTAGGGCATATGCTGACTTACACATATTGACTAGGAGAATGGTATGAGTGATTGAATGAGCAACGTCCTTTATCATGTCAGAAATTTCAGTTTGACAAAGCAGTAGAAACAGATAATGAAATTACAACTAGTGCCATAATGCCTGGACTATGCAGCACACTTGGAAGTTAGTACTGCGTTTCATCAAGAGGCAGCTTTCTATTGGTATTTCAAGTCCACCATACTGAGAAGAAATTAAGTAAGAATTTATCGAAGGTCAAGTCAAATACGAAGAGTCTATTTTTGAGTGTAAGTTACCTTCATTGAAAAAATATGTAAAACCATATAAATATATTGTTTACTAATGTTAGAATGAAAGAAACTTAAGTGGATAGCCCAGTATTTTACTTTTATAAAGAAAGTAGTAAAGTATTGAAGGAAGGTGGATGGTTCAATTATAACGAGACGTAGCACTAATGGAGGTCAATGTACTCTAATGCACTTATCAATTGAATGCACACCCACATACCCCTGGACATGGTCAGGTCATTTTCCACCAACAGTGTCGACAAAAACATGTACAATGACGTTGCCCTTCAGTCACTTCTGTTGGACTAGACACTTAATGTAAAATGACTCAAACCTCAGTCACAAAGATTGATGCACAAT
Organism: Holothuria leucospilota; assembly: GCA_029531755.1. NCBI lineage: Eukaryota > Metazoa > Echinodermata > Holothuroidea > Aspidochirotida > Holothuriidae > Holothuria > Holothuria leucospilota. Next base: position 83,244 of record JAIZAY010000121.1, on the reverse strand, counting down.
TTGCAATTTAGTACTGATATGTGGGTCACCATATATTAACTGAAAAATGAGAGAATGGCAATTGGTATCCTTGTAAAAAGTTTGTAACAATTGACTCACAATGATCCACCCCTTGGTCACAACAGTGGCTGACAATTTAGGGTACATATGACATCATCCCTGAGTCATGCTGGTAACTGAAAATACAGTGATTCAATGACGGACTTGTACTGTCAATTAGTCAAATGGCCCCACATTTGACTGACCAACGCCGGATGGTAGTTGGGGTGCGTCATTCAATTGATAAGTGTAATAAGACACTGAGTTATGTTGTAGGACCTACAGCAGCTGCAGGTTCCCATTGAAAGGGTATACCCCAGAGTGAAGTTACCACACTTGCCAGTAATGCTCGCTTCCGCACTCTCAATACTGAAAATAAGTCCTTAAATTATTCATGATTTTTCCTTCCCATTTTTTCTGCATATAATATAGGCCTACCTAGTGTATGTTATAAAAAAAAAACTTAGAACACAAAAACAGTGTAATCGGGGCAACAAATCTGGCCAAAATCACTAAACCAATCACATTCAAACTCTGATATGGTATATATGGTATTGTTGCCTAAAATGATCAATCTTGATGTAACAGAATGATTTTCTTCTTTAGGACTTTGAAAAAAAAGGCATAAAAAAGTGCTTTGTTAAGCAATATTGTTATTCAGTGTAGCAGAATAGGTTTTACCGTTTTTTTTTTCATTGTATCGGGAAAATCCTGTTTATACCGGGAACGGTTTTTACCGTTAAAAACCACTGGTAAAAAACGTCTGTGGCAAAAACTGTCAACCCTGAAGAGCTAGGTACCTTAAAAGGGTTTGGTTTTGATATGACTTAATATTTCACTTTAATTTCAGTTCCATAACAATTTGTAATCCCTTATTTTCATGTGTCCTAATATTATCATTGCAATGCAAATTGTCACCATTTACATAAAACACACCCGAAATCATCATAAATCATTTATTTTACTGTCAAAACATCAGAATTTATCATCATAAATTGTTTGGTGTTTTGCTTAACTCATACTCTCCTTTCTCCTGTCCGCTATGTCCTTTTATTACATGTCAAACTTTCTACTACTAGGTTTTACTCCCAGCAACAACTTTCTAATACATTCTACTAATGACAAGTTTGTCATTTAATTGTTTTCAAACAGCTGTATAACGTGATTGGCAGATTTTATCAAGCACTGCATAGCCACCAATACAAAAACCTATAGTGATGTTTTTCCTTCGGCAAATTGTATTACACGTAAAACGAGCTTTAGGCCTATTCATGACTAGAAACACGTCCTTACAAGAAGTCATAAACATGCTGCCATTATTTTAACTTCTTAACAAAACAATTGAGTCAGCATGTGTCAGACCAGGGAGTTGTTAACGCCTCCTGGTCAGACCCACATACTTATTGTTCACCTTGTTTGATTGACAGATGACACGCGCCTTGTAACCATGGTTTCGATGAAAGTCACCTTGTAGATTAGTAACATAGCTTTAGTTTTCATAGTACTGTTTGTAGCCAGGGAGTTTGAACGAACAGGGTTTGAACCGAACAGTCTTTGAACGAACAGGGTTGTACAGTGTAAAAGGGTGTAGCACTTAAAGTGTTAATGTGAAATGTGGTGTGTGCTGGACAGGGAGAGGGAAGGGGAAGGAATGGTGACTTCATAGCGGAAAGAGGGGTAGATCAGGGCACTATTGCTAAAATTCGTTTCTTTCATTTTATATGCGTTTTTCACGAATAATATGGTGTCTGTTCGATGATGGTCTTGTGGTGTAATCAGCATAAAAATTAATCTTACTTATAGTTCGATGTGAATGCCCATAAATTTTACGAATATGCTTTGCCAAGGTGTGTTCCTTGTTTCCAATATTATTTTGTTGTAACCTTTTCGTTGTCAGTCCTAGGCTCGTAGCCAGACGAGGTAGGTCTACTGTGTGTGTGTGTGTGTGTGGGGGGGGGGGGGCAAATGTTTTTAATTGGGAAAGAGGTGGGTAAAAATGTATTAAATGATTGGTAGGTTGAATATTTTAGGGGTTCGAAAAATTTTCAGCGGCTATTCACTCGTCCTACCTGGTTCCCTCTCTGGTTTTCGAGCTTTGAGTAGCCTTCTAACTGTAATCTATTTTAATAGTACTTTACAAAGTTGAAACAAAGTTATATTACCCTTTTTGCAAAATCCGTGGTGTAGCCAGGATTTCTCGGACGGAGAGAGAGGGGGGGGGGGGGTTCATGCAGTATGTTCTGTGATCGCTGACATGGGGAGAAAGGGGGGGTTTGTCTCCCTCGCCTTTAACAATTTGTTGGAAATTAAGTGTTTTTATATGCAATCTGGTATTACATATGTTACATTTAAAGTTAAATGTGTTTAAATTAATTTAACTAAAAAATTGCGTCAGTGAGGGTGTCGAGTGCCCACAATTGATATCTATATGCTACGTAAATGCACATGACAGTTCAAATTTTGGCTAAAGTGTAACAAACAACTAACGCATTTCCTTTCTATACCCCAAAGCGATTTTCATTTTTTTTCTTCCAATAATGTTAAACTAATTTATTTGTCTTTTCAAAAGGTACTACCTAAAAGCATCCCTGTTTGTTATCATTGAAAAAGAAATTCTTAGGTGATAATTATCCCGCCTTAGATTCATTGATTATAAGGGATTATAAGGAATTTTAATTGATTTGCAGTGATATTCCCCTGTGTGCATTATATTAAATTTTAGTCCATTTCATCAGACTAATTTGAATAAAAAGCATTTTCTTGTTTTTTTTTTTTTTTTTTTTTGTTTGTAACACCTTACATGACAATGAGAACGGGACGCATTTTAGGCACACTTTGTAACTGTTCAAGTTTGGGGGCGCTATTGATACTGAGAGGTACGCTTCCTTGGAGCTGTGATAAGGAGGCTGCAACTGGAACCATTAACATTTGAAAAAAAAATAGGATTGGGACTTGAGAAATTTCTCGTCCCGTAGCTGCTGTTTAAGCTTGACTGTGTAAGATGCAAATTTAAACGCACTTTAAGGAAACATGCCCGTCTTAATATTATATTATATAAATAGGCCTGTGTAACCTGGCCCGGCCCGTATTTTATTCCTCAGAATGGTCATAGGCGTACGGGAGCTTTTCAGTCTGGGAGCATAGAATTCTCTGCCCGAATTATGTAATCCTGCCAGAAAGACTATCTAAGCGGAGCACTACAATTGGTTGACCCGGAACGTTCAGAAAATTTTGAAAACCTGCGACCACTCAGGCAGTCGGAAAAAGCATTTCCCTGCTTATAAGTAGAATCAAACCAGTAGATATTTTAAACTTCACTTCAATAAAAATGAGCAAATTGCATAATGATCAGAAAATTACCAGATAAAATGCACCACTGGATAAAATGGTAATGTAATGCAATGTAATATAAAGTAAGCTAAATATTGGTAAATGAGCTTGTATACGCATTCTACAAACTATTTTTCTACTTGCAACATGAGATTATGATGTATATAACTTTTAAGTTCAAGCAATTTCCGTAAGGGACGAAAATCCCACGACTTCTCAACTAGGAGGGAGGATGGCTTCCCATCGCATCGCACACCGGTTACCTATTATATTTAAGTTTCAACAAACTTTGCAAAGGATCCCATGAGTTTGAGCGGCCTGTTTAGCTCAGACTCGGGGGGGGGGGGGGTGGACTATAGTCAGTGGCACTATCTAAGCGGAACGCCTACATCGGTTGAAGCGGAGCGAACGAAGGAAATTTTGGCCAAAAATACCCATTTCGCAAACTCTTCCTATGCCAAAACTTGTCAAGAGTTGTTATCAATACCAATTAAGTGCTCGTTCAAGCACTTGTCAATAGCCCTAAAGGTTGGAATTGAATGGCAGTTTATCTCAGATTAAACTGAAAGGTGATCTAACCTTCAATGACCATATGTAATTTGATCCCTTTTTACCAGTACTAATTACAGGGCAGGATTTGTTGTTTGTTGTAATGTAAACCCCACAGTGCTGGACTACAGTCACCAAAGCTTTCAACAATGCTGCTGCTCAATAGAGCAGCTAATTAAAGTAATGAACCAGTAGTCGGGTACTTTAATTTGGAACAGCAGTTTTCCCCTAAAAACTGCGTTAGCTATGACTGATTCCAGCAAAGGCAAATTTTGCCTAATGCTCCCAGATTACCTGAAATGGCCCTTTCCAGTCTTTGCAACGTGATACTATGACAGCTGTCAGAAGTATTTCCTAAGAATAGGCCTACTGTAAATAGTCTAGAAAAGGGTAAAGTGTTCTGGGCCCCGTTCCACAAAGAGTTACGCTCGATCTTAAGTTTGATTTATCAAGCGTAAGTCACCTTATCAAGCGTAAGTTTGAAATCAAACTTATCCCCGTTCCACAAAGAAACTTACGTTTGATATCAAGCGTAAGTTTGATACGGATCAAGCGTAACTTTAAGTAGTGATCCAAATCTAACTTAAGTCTAATTTTCGAGTTTCTTCACTTCCTTGCCGTCCGTCACTATTTTACAAGAACTTTACTCAGGGGTAACACCATGTATACGAGACAGGGTTGGAACATACTCCCTTCACTTGGGCAGAATATGTGACGTTTGCTAGCAAAAATATGCTTTTGGGGGCAAATCACAGGGCTTTCATATCTTTGTCCAAAAAAAATCTCATGACCCATTGCTAACTGAGAGTAGTTACGTTGGTTCCGGTTTTGTCTAAAATCGATTTCACTTGGTTGTTATTCAATCGCAGTTTGAATACAACTTGGTAGGCCTAGCTTAAATGCTGTCTTGAACTCAGGTAGAAAATTTAAATAGTTTGCATGTCGGGATCCCTAGGAGAAATTAATAAAAGCAGGAATATAATATTTTCTAGCAATGAAAGGCTACACTATCAGCTGAGATACGCTTAAATAAACCATAAAACATACTGTAAATCTCAAGTACAGGAAATGAAAAGTATTCCGAACCCCTGTCTCCAATTTTAGTAACTTCTTTCTTATGGGTGGGGGGGGGGGCAATTCTTTTAACCCATGGTGACACTTCGGACAGTTGTTCTTTACACCGAGAGCTGATTGGTAGCTATTAGGGTATTGCATCTATGAGTTCTTATTTTTCAATCTCACTTGGGAGTACCTTCAGCTTCTTGGTCACTGTCAACCATACTCATACTGCCCGCACATGCTCATCAATGGCTTTATTCTTTGAAAACACAGCAAAGTTATGTAAAATTTCATTAATGTTTAAAGTGCCAAATGCTCTGAAGACTTACGTAAAACGTGTTCAGTTTTAGGACCCTACAGACTTTACCGGTAGCAATACAGTTAGCGAGCCAATGGCACCCGAGGGTGCATTATACCTTTATCTTAAAGGGAAAAAGCAGTCGTGTCAAACTTACTTGACACTTCAAATCAATGTTACTTATCTCCTTGATTTTCTCTTACAAGTGTCTTTGATAGTGTTTCAGAACATAAATTCCACATCGAAGGTAAACTAAGGTTATTCTGCATGACTTTCAAGTTACCAGTTCGGTGATAAAAATTTTGCTGCATGATGTAAGAAAATCAGTCAAAATTAGGTTACCATAGTTTAAGTCAGTTTGGGTGACTGCATTTTACCTTTTATTGTATCTCAATTAATGTGCCAAAACATATACACATGAAGATAAACAAATATTTGTATTTCATTGCAAATGCAACTCAAAGCTCAAGGTATTTGTATTTCATCGACCATATACATGTTTCCAAACACGCTAACAGCGTGACAGATGATAATATATTCGAAGGTAATATACTCCATATTCCTCATGGAAAAGAGCAAAAATTTAAAAACTTTCTTTCCATATCATCCTCTCAAAACTTTCCTAACAACCTACCCTTCTCCCACGGGCATTACTGAGTAAAAGTGTTATGAGCGTGGACCTCATTAAGCCCATTTCATTAACTGAACATTTTACAACAAAGTTGGTTTGTTATCGACTGTCGAGGATGGCAATGAATACTCTCACAAAGTTGGATTGTCATGAACTGTACATCATGGCAATGTTCAATAATCTCACCCTCCATCTGAAGGAATGCTTAAATGATTTTCACCATTATCAAAGTTCTGTATTTTTGAGCGACATGTAACAGTTTGATGGTTCATAAATAAACATAAACAAATTTGGTTTGCATGCATTAGTTCCTAATTAAACCTTAATCATTCACAGTACAACATGACAGCACCTGTCTTTGTTAATGAGGACAAAATTATAATTGCAAACATCTTCATTTCAATTATAAAAAATAGAACTTGTTTGAACTTCCAATATTGAATATTGAATTGAGATAAGTATGTGATTATATTCACTTATTTTAAAGCAAAATGGTCGAGCCAGCTTTAATAAACTTCATTTCAGTGTTATTTTAGTAAACCACAGCACTTTGTTTAAAAGTATGATTAGTGTTCTGAAACTTGTATTCTGATTAACAACTACACAAATTAATTTTTACAAAATATAGTGAATCAAATGGGTAATTTAAAATCACTGTGAAGGTCTTGCATATACCTAAAGTTATGGTGACATTCCACAGAACGGAGCTGTTTTCACGAGGCAGGTAATGGATGGAACCCAATGATTGATCCACTGGAATTATTTCAATATCTTTTACCCTTCCAAGTTACTGTATACCTACTCAAAGTTTGTGACTTCTCAAGTAAAAGCAAAGGCGAAGTCACATTATCCATATTTGGTACGTCCATCTTTCGATGTCACAAATTTGCACATTTAGCTCATGTTTATTCATGATTCATGTGTGAAATAGAATTTACCCTGAAAATGGTCAATATTTGGTGGATTTTGAAATTTTGAGGTGATTTTTTATGCTTCTTTCATCAAATTTCCACCTATTTAACATCACATAATCAGAAGATTTTACAAATCTTATCTTTCTCAAGAAATTAAAACATGAACCAGGGCTTTACAACAACACTTGCCTGATTTCCTGGGGCAAGTAATTTTTTTCAAGGGCAAGCTACAGGTATCTCTTGTTCTAACCTGCCATATGGTCAAGTGATAACTCCGATCCCAAAATATGAAGTGGAAAGAACAAATACTTTCCCACAGTATGAAGGAAAATTGAATTGAAAAATTTCATTTCACAAATCACACCACTCTTGAGAAAAATAACAAAAGGCTGAGGGTCCCCAGAGTCCTAGGTTAAGAACTCATGAATGAAAACTCTGTTCATTACTGTAAATGTGTTATAACTTAAATCTCCAAAGATGGAAGAAGCATCCAATTCAATGCAACGATTTTGGAAGAGTAATTTCAGGAATTTTCGTCACCTGTGTGACTGCACACAACCATGTGAGAAATCAACATTTTGTCCGCCTAACCAAGAGGGCAAGTGAAAAAAATGCCAGGGAAAGTGAGTTGGAAAGTGTAAAGCCCTGAGCCCTCTGTGCTTAATTTGAAATTTTTTCCTAAATTTTACCTACATCAAAAAAGAAAGACCCAACTTGACACTATCTACAGTCGCTTTAGTTCAGTCTCCACATACAAATGATTAATGGTCTGTAATCTTGCATATCTGCTTCTACTCAATACCACATTTTATGCTAAAAATGTCTTCAAAGTCACAGTCTTCCTCCACCGAATACATTTGCTTGCATGAACTATAAATTTCACCATGAGCAGCAGTGGAATGAGCAATGCTAGTACAGGTCCTGCTGATGTTTGCAAAGATCTAACACCTCGTCTTCAACAAAAACCATTTTATTTGATGTGCATCAGCAAACAGTTAAGGTTATATACTGTGTATTCATTTTAGATTTATTGCTGAAACTTTCATTCTTCCCTGGTAGCTAAGTGTTGGTATTCTGCATAATTTCCACTTTATATCACTTTCTGAATTGCAGATCTCAGGCTTGTTCTTAACAAGTTTCCTTGTCTGATTTTGCTGGTGAGAATCTTCAAATGGCTGAAACAAAAAGTGTGCACAAAAATACAAAAAAACATTAATTAAACTGCAGTCTTAATCAGGGGGTCCATCAACCTTAAGTTCACTACTTACAATTTACTGTCACAGTGCTACCTTAAAGTGCCTAAGTAAAGTAACTAAGGGTCTCAAGCATGCTGGAATATGTTAACCAGAAGGATTACACATCCTTCCTGGGAAGATGCAGAAGCCCTAGTCAGAGGAGAGGCAGGGTGTTGGTATCCTGAGAGGCCTGCTGCCTCGACCTTTCATTGGTCCCGGAGAATCCACAGTAGTTTTCCCCCAATCGGGAGAAAAATTGCTCATGGGCACCACCATATTGCCTATTTTACCCATGATTCCACACCTTTTTTTGTGCATCGTCAATGGTGCATCGGTTTTGGAACCCTCTTGCAAAATTGTCGGTCTAATGTAATGGAATTATTTTTTTATTCTGTAGGTGTATTCTTAGATACCGAAAAGCTGTGTCATTCTTGATATGGTTCACCACGCCGTTTTTGAGAAAACAAAAGTTCTTGAGTGGTCTTCGTTCCTGCTAAACCTTGTCTCTGTTAGGATAGCAAGCCTATACAATGCGCTGCTGCCACTGCATAAGTTTTTCCCCATTAAGGACTTTTTTTATTACCCCCCAACTGGACAATCTCCCAGACTGTTTACATGGTAAGGATGAACAAAGCGCACACTGTGAATTGTAACTGATGAGCAGCCTGACAAGGACATCTAGGTACAATTTACCTAGCTGTATACCACTACATCTCCACTTTAATTATGTGATCCTCCTGTTCATAAATATAATGTAATGTTATGAAAAATGAAAAAAAAAATGAAATGAAAAGTGGATGTGTTCAGAATACCTGGCACTTGGTTTCATTATTTTCCAAATGTTCTGAAGTTTGATTTAAGCTGTTATTAGTGTGGAATGGTTGGTACTGAGTGATTGTGACTTTATACACCCTATGTTTACAGAATTTTGTGCAGAAAATGCATCATATTCTTAGGTGGTATGTGGTTCAACTTCTGAAAAAACAGCCTGAAATTTATGTACTCATAGTCGTAGGAGGTGGGGGGGGGGCGTTCAGCCCCCCCCCCAACCAAATATTTCTGTGAAAGTTCAGGCAATATGCTGAAAATTTTTCAGGCACCTACTGAAAGAAACATAATGCAATTATGTAGCTAAAGGTAATTAATATTTAAAAAAAAATTCCTTAGTAATTAAAATAAAGTTCTGATTTGAATTGCATCAGCACATGTTCAGTATTAATTCACCAGTGTGTTTTTTAATGGTTAAACTTATATATTATCAGTGGTGTATTTAGGAGGCCCATGGACCATGCCTGACCCCTCACTGATACAGATTTTTTTTGGTACCTAAAATACATAACTAAATTTTTTGACACAAATTTTACTTCAAAGGTAGCATATGTGGCACTAGATTGCATGTAAAGATGCCTAATTTTTCAAAAATTTTCACCCTCACCTCAGACACCTTCCCCAGGCTGGCGGTCACACAACATAATGCATGCCCCACCCCATGAGAAAAATCCTGGCTATGCCACTGATTATTTCCATTATTGTTGTAAACAACTTCCAAAAATATTATAACCAATATGGAAGGGTATAACACGGCAAATGATTGTATGTCATTGGCATGCGGTGTGATAACTGGTGCATGCCTCTATGATATATGTACATTAACATGCTGAATGCGCGTGGAGTGCACGGAAATTTTGGCTTGTATTTTTCAGGGGAGTCGCTACAGCCCCCCCCCCCCACTCCAATAAACTTGGGCTCCTACGCCCATGTACTTACTACAAAAATATCATTACTATAGCTGAATCACTTGTCTTGACTTTGGTGGCTTAATATGAGACTACTTAGCAACAATGAAATGTGGTGTGAGGATGGATGTTGAACTTGTTTGAAAGAATATTACTCTAACAACTCTTCCCAATATGATTATTATTTCACTTCAGATTCACATTAGCAATGTAGTGGGCAAGGGGATCTAACAGGGCCTATTAATTACAACACCAATAAATAACAAATACAGTATTTTGCATTCATAGCTCTATATAATGCACCAATATTAAGGACCTGAAATATAATCCAAGGTCAAGCACACTACATTCCTGGTCAATCTCATGCAGTCCTATAAGGCGGCTGCAGATATTATGGGGACCTGCCACAAACCCTGTTATTTTCATCATTACAACATGACATTTTAATTCACAGGCATTAATATAACTCTTTAAGTGTTCCAGGCAGAAAAAATAGGAACCTTGCACAACCAAATTATAAAATGAACCAGGTACATAAGAATTTAACATGGAATTACACAGGCTCACAAGCTGCCTGTATGGAAAAAAATATTTTTTCACTTTTCTGTACTCTCAACTTACACTGTTTAAGAGATTTATTTCTGGGTTTGCTCCTCACTTGTGGACTTCAAGAAAGGCATAAAAATGCTGCCCCCTCACTTTGCTTCAAATGTTCTAATGATCTCCAATGAGTGACCAAGCCCCCATTCTATCTGGAAATGATAAGGTTGTTTTTCACACTGTAAAAGCTGACAGCCACATCAAGTTGACAAACTTTTAAGACCCTGAAATAAAATCAAAATTCATTATTGAAATTGCTGAAAATTGCTAAAATACTGTACTACACATCATTTTTAAATGTGAGTCATTTGTATGGTGTTCACTTGGCTTCAAACACAAAATGTTAAACCAAGTTCAGAGTAATGCCATTCTGCCATTTTCCTGGCCTCAGAAGAATTCCTTTCACAGACAAAGTGACCAGTGGTGAGGACAGGACTCTCTCCTGGGGGAATGTAAATGTTCTTTGATCACTGGCAGGGGAAGAACTCTATGAGGGTATCCCCCTCCCCTTTTGAAAGTTTGAACAATAAGGTGTCCTTACGTACATACAATTTGGTGCTACATTTGCTACCTGGGAGATAAAATTTGTGCTAAATCATTTACATAGTATTTAAATAACAAAAAGTATAGGCTTTAGTGTCAAGGGATGGGGGGGGGGGGCACTGCAAGTGACTGACCTTCATCAACTACCTCAAATTTAAAACAAAAAACAATAACTCACACATTGTATACAATGTAGATACCACCTATGTTTGTTCTACAATGGTTAATACATTGTTTAAAACCCAAGGTGCAAATGGCCTTGGCTTAATACTGCTTATTCTGCCTTGGCTTGTCTTAGCATGTCAAGTTAGCATTGCCAGGGTGAAAGGATATGCTAATAGCTGCTAGGCTAAAGTGAGCCTAGTCTGGCAAAATAGTTATCAGCAGGTATAAAAGCATTTATTTGAGATATTGCAATATTCCATTGTTAACACACGAAATACAGACAAACTTTTATAGTACTTGAAGGCACATAGGCTAGCACTGAGGTGTAACAGTTGCAGTGAATTAGTTGGTTAAGTTCATTCTTTGTAAAAATATCAATAACAGTTTACAGTCTAGCTTACCTTAGCATAAAACTAGGAAACATTGTAAGGCAGGCTTTCATGAGGCCTACACATGGGCCAAATTCCAGGTTTGCAGTATATTTGCACATGCTCTGAGGTACCCCCTCCCCCCAAGTTACTATAGGCTAGACCACAGCCAATTGTGTGTAACATTGAAGCCCTAACTTATAGGCTGCATCATGGCTTCAGCCTATGACTGTAAATTAGTCATGGCTTCAAGTTACCCACCCAATGGTTACCCCCTTCCTTCTCTTTTGTTATTCTGGTTCAGATTTTTTTTAAACTAGGCTATTGTGGTTTGCTGAAGGAAGCTTTGGCGGCAAAGCTGGCTATCTCTTAGCATCAGCCAGGTATATATGGCATAGGCGAGTCCATGTTGTTTAGTATTTGTTGCCAACAGTGGGCGACAGCGAAAGCCCTTGTGATGATAGCCTTGGCCCCTGGCCAAGGTTAGTATAACTTAGCCTACGTAACAGTAAGACTTTAGGAGTAGGCCTAACGTTAGGCATAGCCATAGGCCTACAGAGGCCTTGCCCACTGGAATGTACTAACATAAGGGCCTATATGCCATGAAGAATTTTGGTAGGCCTAACTTTACTCGACTCAGTGTCATTGATAGTTGTGTCATGTTTATTCCGAGTGGTCATGTCATGCCCAAGTAATTAGACCACAAAATTTGTCACTTTCTTAGACCGTAGTTAAGCCTTATGGTACTAGCTAGGCTAACGTTAGGCCTTTAAAATATGATTATCAAACTTGGTCAATTTGCCCTGATAAGCAGGCCCTAAACGTTAGGCCTAACTTAATTTGTGCTGTTAATTGATAGCCTCACCATTTCCAATGGCAATGACCTAGCCTAGGCTAAGTAAAGTAAGTCATGATGAGCGCGATAACTTGAAGATAACTGCCTCACTCTTTTTCTACTTAAATTCAAGTTCCTATTGGTTGAACCTAATTCTGAAACTAAAACACCATTTTAATTTTAAGCCATTGTTTGACTCTACGGAACTCCCCACGCAACAGCAATCAAACCCAAGGCATAATGCCGTAAATCAGCCTGTGTTTAACGTAGACTTTACGCCTTGGATAGGCCTAGCCTAGACTGCACACCTTGAGTATGGGCCTATCACTGACGTCCGCTATATGCTGAATTAGATTGACAAAATAACCATTAAAATATGGGGTTTAGTACGCCTGAGCCAATTTTCTACGGTGCTTTATTACTTCACGTACTGCAAACAAGGGCTTTTAAATGATTTTTGTCTACTCGGCGATAGGTAGCAAATCTAATCGCATTTAAACTTACCGGATTTGTGTTTACAAATCAGTGTTTGCTTGGTCGCCGACAGTATAACGTTGCCCAGTTTTTCATGTAATGACGTCATCATAGCCTCTTAAAGGTGAACTTTTTACAGTGAATCAATCGTAGCTCAAGTTTGATTTTGTGGAACGCAACTTAACGATCATTCGTAGGATAAGTTTGATCATAAAAATATCAAACTTAAGATCAAACTTAAGATTGAACTTAAGTTCATCTTTGTGGAACGGGGCCCTGATCTCCGGATAGAGTCAGTGGCACTATCTAATCAGAGCGCCACCATCTGTTGGTTAGCAACGTAGAAAATTGTTGGCCAAAAATTACCCCCAGATCACCGGAAACGGCCCTTTCCAGTCTTTGCAAAGTGACACTAAGACAACTCTAAGTAGTATTTTCTAAAAAAAAATGAAAATAGGCCTATTGTAAAAAGTCTAGAAAAAGGTATTATAAAGTGTTCTGATTTCTGGGTCTGCAGGGTTGATTTCAGGGGAGGGGGAATATCGTGTACAGTATACCCATCCAATTTCATGGGGGTATATCCCTATCCCCCCAGGATCGCTGCACATGGTCATCATTTATAATATACTGATAAAAATAGTCTATGCAAATCCAAAAAATCTCCTTCAAACTGTTTCACAAAACATCTGAAAGAGCCTTCTGGTTAAAATAAAACAAAACAAAACTGTTGTCCTAGTGGCAATGGCTTGAGTACTAGACTCATATCTGATGAGCAGCTTCCTTTTAGTTTTCCTGCAAGTGACCATTTTCAAGGGTACATGGGCTTATATGATAACCTTCTCGCTTACTCGGTAAATGCGGAGTGGTCATATGACACTGTTTGATGCCATAGAAATACTTCCTTCTGTATTTTCTTGATTCTTAAATACCACATAATCATATCTAATAAAGTTAACTTTCATTTTTCATGGATTTAATCTAGAGGGGCATGCAGAACTTCCGTCTTGGCTATTTCCAACAATTCACTTAATTACTGGATGTTGCAAAGCCGTCACATAATGATATACAGAATGATATACGATTTCCTGAAAACGTATGGTTCTTTGTGTTCTTATCTTGATTTCCAGATGCCAAAAAATGTAGCCTACATCTAGCAGCGACCGATTAGTAAATTTTACCCCTTTAAGTTTCTTACCTTTGGCTCTAGCAGATGTAATTTTTATCTCCATAAAGTAAGTCCGTTTTCACATAAAATCCTGAATCTGGACCTCACAAAACATTACCATTGATTGTATCAAAATGGTCGCCTTTATACTAGAATGTGAAAGAAAAGGATTGAAAATGGAACCATGTTTTAACAGAATTACTTGGGGTGGGAGATGGAAAAGCAGTTTCTTTACCAGGTCGGGAAATCTCAAAGAAAAGGTTGAAAAGCCATGGCGTAGATCGTGAGTGGGGCATAGGGTATCTGCAGTGGCGTAGCCAGAATTTTTCTCACGGGGACCATGCAGTATGATGTGTAATCCTGGGGAGTGGGGAGGGGTCTAAGGGGAGGTATTCCCTCTCCCCTTTGAAAAAAAATTGAAAAATTGGGTGTCCTTACATGCGAACTGTTGCCACATATGCTACCTTTTGAAGTAAAATTTGTGTTAAAAAATTTACGTATTTTTAGGAACTAAAAAAAAAAACTCGGCGTCAGTGAGGGGAACCATGGCCCAATGGGGTGTCCCCCCCCCTCTGACCGAATTCCCTAGTTCCGCCACTGGTGATCACATAGACTGCCCGAATACGTCTCGACTTTCAGCCTTCAATTGATTATTTGTGGTATTGTCATTAAGAAATATGACACGTCACAAGATGGCTTTTGATTGATTTTGTCGGGCAAAATTTTGTCCTGTGCACCCTTCCGTCTGCCCCTGAAATCTAGCAATTGAAAACATCCCAAAACTTTTTTTGCAACATCTGCCCGAATATCCCACCATTTCGGGCAGAGTGTTGCGCAAGACTTTAAAGTGAGGCTGAAAAAAAATGTTTTCCATAAGCTGCCCGAATGTGTCGCGAATATTTGTAATGTTTTTAAGTTTTCATGAAAATTTTACCTTGACTATGATAATTTTATTTTTCGGGCAAATTTTTGAAATAATTCGGATTTTCGGCCATTTGGGGCAGTGTTGCGCAAGACTATGAAGTGAGGCTGAGGAGTAATTGTTCTTTATAAGCTGCCCGGACGTGTGAGGATTTATTGTAATCGTTTTGATTTTTTATGAAACTTGTACCGTGACTGTGATGTTTTTTTTTATTTTTCGGGCAAATGTTTGAAAGAATTCGGACACACTTAGGAGTTTTCTGTGTAATTAAAAATATGTCAGATTTTTTAGACTCAAATGGCTGCCCGAATTTTTTCAGATCCCTGCCCGAAATTCAGGTCTTGCGAAAATTTGGGGGAGGCAGTCTGCCCCCCCCCCCCCCGCCTTGTAAGCCTATGCGAATGGTAGCTCGCTGTAGGTTGTCAAATAAAGCATAAATATATTACTTTTTCTTATGAGTGTATCAATTAAACACTGTTTGGTTTGCTGCAGCGATTGCAAGTAAAGAGAAAACACTTACTAGCTACGGTAAATTTTAAATATATTTTGGTCGAAATGTGAGCGCTACCTATATGATTTATGATGTAGGTTGCAGTGCAGTTATTGTACACGTAGTGTGACTCTGTCTCATTTTTTTGATGAAATTATTTGAGTGCACACAGTTGTTGTTCTGTTTTCTTTTTTCTTGCTTTCAGGGGTTGTGGGGTTTAAAAGGTTCGTTATCACATTACATTGCTATTAATAAATTAAATACAAAGTTGTGAAAATAAACTAGCGCATACAAATTATTCACTGTAACGTTAAGGCCTGTGTACACTTCAACATTTCAGGACACGTGTGTCGACAAACGTTGCTACAAGACCTTGTTACCGAAAATGTTGAAAGTATGTCCAAAAAAAAAAATGGGCAACATCTGTCCCAACATGTATCGACAAATGTTGTCAAATAATTCCAAATCAGTTTTCCAGCAACATATGTCGAACCTCTGACCAATCAGAAATGGTATTTGAATCAGCAGCTGATCCATCTGTAGGCAGCTCACCACTAATTCAAGGGGAATATCCGCCGAGGATGTCACCCTACGAATTTAACACAATAGAAAATTTTTTGGTGGGGACAGTTTAGACCATGTTGCTGAAGACATGTGTTCAATTTGTGATGTGTGTCTGGTAGGAAAGGAATTGAAGTGCTTATCCTGCAAAAATAGAGAAATTTGAAGACATTTCAGGCACTTTTTGCAATGTACCCTTCCGAAATGCAAAATTGCATTTTGAATGAGTAAAAGAAGCAGAAACTCCACTCTGTTAAACAAGGCTAGCCCTTTTAGCTCCAAATATCTTTGGTTATGGTACGCAAATTTGGAATTATTGTAAAAAGCCTAATCGTGAGCTTTCATGTGAGGGGTAACCTGTGCCCGTTGAAAACTTGAAATGATCACAGAACGAGCGTCCGTTACTTAAATTTACATGTTAATGAACAGTATTATGCCCGAGCTACTTATCGGCCTCACAGGGCATTACATTAGGTCAAACAATGTTTAGCTTCATTTTCATAATTTAGAACATATTTAAAAAATAATGCCCCACTTTTTTCCATCGCAGATACCTTGTGCAGATTAAAGTCAACACACAACAAATTTGCACTGCCGCAAGTCCAACATTTTTCTCAAGAATGACACTAGGCCTTTGAAATTACCCCCGGGCAGGTCACTCAAGTGGGCGATTTTCATGGGGGCTATTTTAAGGGAGGGGGAAATTTGACTGGGGGTAATAGCTTGGGGAAATTGACGGAGGAAGTGGGGAAATTTCCAAGGGGATCCTAATTCCAGATTGGAAATATCCCACTTTTGGGCAAGAGTATGTATCAGTGTTCTCCAGTTGGTGTTAATAGCGTGGCGGGCCCCAGCTAATTTCAAAATTAGTCTTTTGCTCCCTACTATAGATGGTGCCACCCAACTAAAATCTCCTTTTAAAATAATGATTTTTCTATGCGACCAACCATCTAAAAATCAGGGTGGTGCCAGAGAGCCCTAGGGACATGCTCAGTCGGGGAAGCCTGCCCCCCGTCGGTGAAGTTTGTCGGTTTCGTCGAGAAGGTCCGCGAGCCCAAAAATATAAAAAAAATATAAAAAATTGGGGAAGGCCCGACGGGATATATGGAATTTTCCCCAATGTTAACTGTCATCTCGAGGGTCCCATGTCGACTAAACTGAAAAAAAATGATCAACACTTTTTTGTAATAGATAATAAACGCGTCTTGGGGTTTATGTAACCAAACAAAAAAAAAAAAAAACAATAAAAACATAGGCAAATTAACAATCTAAAACGCCAACTTTAACACATTGACGCCACTTTAATGCCATCTCATTAACACGTTTATGCGTTTATTTCATGATTACTGTAAACATCAAGTTGTTTTTAATAAAGAAAAATTAACATATATGTTAAACATATAAACTTGTTTGTGTAGTGCGCTTTAATTGACGTCATTATCTTTATCATGTGTTAATATTCGTTCAGTCATTTACTGTGCTTCATTTGCTCGATTTCAAATTCTTAAACACCATAATGTGTTAAAAATGAAGACGTCTCTTTTTACAGTGTACCCCTCCTGCCCCACCATACCCTCTCCATCAAATCCATGAAAGTCCCGCTCCGAACCGCCTGTCAGAACCCTCCCCTCCTTAGTTGCGGACCCAGGTGGCTAGCTCCCTCCCTTTGTGACGGAGACATTGAAAGGAAAAAAAAAAGAGAAAAAAGGGAGAGAGGGAAAAAACGAAAACCTAAAAAATGTACTTGGTGGTGTCAGTTGTGGTGCCAGGTAGGGGGCATACCCCGTCAGGAAAGGCTGCCCCCGTCTGGGAAATTTTCCGGTTTCGTCGGAGATCTGTTATGAATACGATAATATATGTCGTCCCCAAAATTGGCCAGTCGCCAGACGATTGACTTAATTTCGGTCCAAATTGGGGAAAATTCTTTAATACAAACCGCATATTTTCCACTTTTCTTAGTTGAAAACCTATTAATTTTCTATGTTAAAAGCTCAACTTTTTCAAATTTTCTACAATAAGAGCCCGAACCAAAATTTCGCTTCAGACTTCGTTTCGTCGAGGCTTCGGGTTGCTCCCCCCCCCCCCCCGTCGGGGAGTTTTGCCCCAATATCGGGCAAATCCTGGTGCCACCCCTTGTTGGTGTAGGGGGTAGGTGAGACGCACGTCGGGGGGAACGTGAACCCCCGTGGACAATTGCCAGTATTACTTCAGCTGCGCCAAAACACATCTTTTTCTTTGTGAATCCTCCATCTTCCTTCCAAAATCCTGCTTTCTCGCTCATTTTTGACAAGATGTTGCTCAAGTGTGTCTCATCATCAGTCTGTGAGATGTGTCTAGTGTACACAAGGTCAAAATTTCTGTGTCCAGGTGTGTCAGCAACATGTGTCGACACATGTGTCCCGAAATGTTGATAGCGTAAACGTGGCTTTACACATAATAAAGAAAGAAATGTTGCAGCAACGTATACAAAAGCAGCTCTGTACTGCAGTTTAACGGATACAGAATCAAATGCAAGTTTTTTTTCTGTAATTCATATATTAGAGCAATAAATACGTGTTGTTAAACGTTGCAGATCCACCAGGGGTCCTCCGAACGCGAGGGTGTCAAAAAGAAACCCAGGCGTGTTTTCGTGTACATTCTAGTAACTATATATATATATATATATATATATATATATATATATATATATATATATATATATATATATATATTTATATATTTATTTATATATTTATATATATATATATATATATATATATATATATATATATATATATGAGTCAATCCACGCTATATTAAATAGTCGCACAGAGACCTTAGGCCATTTTACCTCTAACATAGGCACGTGCCTTATACGTCACTCTACTTACTCTATATATATATATATATATATATATATATATATATATATATATATATATATATATATATATATATATATATATATATATATATATATATATATATATATATATATATATATATATATATATAAATTTTCGGATCACTCCACCATTCAAATATCCGTGTTATACAGACAGTTGTATTGCGTTTCAATATCACTACTTGGTGAGGCACGCATTGTGTTACTTGCTCTCCTTCTTGTGCTTCTTTGCAGGCTCTTAGAATGGAAGGGGGATGGGGTCAAAATGATTCTTAGAGGATGAAATAGGCTAAGCTGTATCAAGGAAGTGTGCTTAGCCATTGAAATATTTACCTATCTAGGAGTTCGTCGCCACCCCCTCTCTGCAGGTTGCGGGCCGGGTTGTTTATAACCACTTTACAAACCTTATAATATGAGGACAACTTTTTTGAAATGGTAACCCTCTTTTACCCCCTTTCCGAGAAGCTGTCACTTTTCTAGTTTTAATGGTTACCCGGTGGCAATCCTAAACAGTGGAAGGGATAGAATAGAAAAGAAATCGCTTTATAAAAAATTGGCACATGAACTACATAAATTGAGACGTTCGAGCAAGGCGTACATGAATTCGTACATATAAATGATGGGCAATGCATGTGATGTAGCAATTGATCAACCTGGCAAAATATGACGTAACCAAGCACGTGACATATCAACCGTAGGGCTTTTGTTTCAAGGAAAAATAACGTTTGATACATAAAGTTAATCTTTTAAACAATGATTTACAGTACAGAATCGTAGTTAAATCAAAATAAGACAACAAAGGCACGGCAGCTTTATTTTTTACGAAATAAGGTTTCAGAAAAAGAAATTCATTTATTTATTGTTCAAGAGTAATTTGATGACTCAAACTCTCAAAACTTTAAGTAGTGAAACATCTGTAACTATGAGTTGTGGTAGATAAAGCTATTGCTTGAGCTTCTTCGTAAGACTGAATGGTTCAACAATTATAGATGCTTTCTTCGTATTCCTTGTCGGTGAATTGTAAACGCAGCATTTCCCTTTAAATAAAGACAGGGGTAACTAAAGTGCCTAATATTCTGCCTCAAATTACCGTTCAAGTGAGCAGCACCTTTTCCGTCTTAATGTGTAAAGTTTAAGTCAATAACTACTCTCGTTGAAAAGTGGGGATTGTTAGACTAATTGTTTGCATAACATTTCGTAAGTTTGTCCAAAGTATGTACAGTGTCAAAGTGCTTGTCATCAGAAGTAAAAACTTAGTCGACGAAATTTGTGAAATATTCGAGGGAATATTTTATTTAACTGCTCACAAGAAAATTACGTTTCTGAACCAAAACAAAAGAGAAAACTCATTTTCATAACACTCTAGGAAGGGTGAGATTAAGGTATGGGTAGCTTGTTATAACTTCAAACCCCAGTCTTTACAGTTTAAAGCATCAGCTGAACCTCTAAATTTCAAAAGTAAAAAAAAGCATCTTTCCAAAATGAAAATTAAAATACGGTAATAACCTTACCAGAGTTCATTGTCAGATTGCGTGCGTCATATTGCATTAAATACAGCACATTTAAGTGAAGCAAACAACTAAATGCTACTGTCATGCGAACCATTCAAGACATGTTTTATTTCATTCACTTGTCATTGTAGCTTCTTTCCTGATTGTTGTTTTCATACCAGATCCTCGGACCTCCTAGCTAAAAATTATAAAATCCCTGACCCTATTCCCCCTCCCTCCCCCTCGTGTCCCTCCCCCCCCCCCTCGTGTAGCAAAACACAGTACGGTCTTTTGAATTACGATATCTGTATTCTACGTGAATTACATTAACCATTCTTCCATCATCTCTTCAGGTATCTAGACTGTGTACCTCCTCGGTCATTCAATGTTCGTCCTACCCTATCAACTCTCAAATCAAGGAACTGTGAAGGTAATTATAATATTAACATCGTTCTACTTATAACAAGGATGATTGGACTGTTTGAGGAGGCTCTTTGTCACAATTCGTACATTGTCACATTGGCTGTTTTCATTCGTGACCATGCATTCAAAACTTGGTAAGGGATTTCCCCTATTCTTCGTGTTGCACGACTGACATTCCTGACAGAATACTAAACCATACGTGCTAACAGTATTATATGCATAGTGAAACTTGACAACATTTTTCAAAGAAGTAGATTTGCAAAGATATCAAACTTCGGATTTGTATGGAGTAATTACGCCAGGGATTCAATTAGAATCAAATAAAATCCGTTTCATTATAAAAAAAAAAAAGAAAAGTACTTAAAGTGATGGACCTTCTCCGTCGTCATGGTTACATTACTAATCTCGAAGAGTCCATTCTAGATACATAATAAATGCAATATGTTTGTATTTCCATCGGTTCATGAAGCTGTTATCAGCTATGTTGGGGGGGGGGGGGGTGAACGTTTTAGACTGCCCTTCTGAGGAAGAGGCCTCCATGGGAAGGGCAACGATGCTGGCAAAACAGAAATTCAGGGGTACTTTTATCCGGTTTCATACTGAATTGTGTGTCTCCTTTGTGTGCGTTTTTTTTCAAGTTTAATTTTGTTTTAATTTGACTAATTTCACAAAGTAGACAAATGGAGCTTCTTGTCCATGAAAATTGGGGGTGTGAAGGAAGCATATTTTGCAATTCGCATTCTTTCCTTGGATGCTAAAAGTCCCCAATCAATACCCCGCCGTCCTCTTGCCGATGTGTATATCCTTAAACGTACTTTTGAACTGAGCACTATGTTTCTGTATAGTATTATCGTGTTTCTTTGAAACCTAGGCAGTGGTTCATGGTAATAGGTATTTTAACTTTACATCATAGGTCATGGGCGTAACCAACAGGTGTTCCATCGAGTGAATTATGGAGACGTGTTTGTATCTTGCTAAAATCTGCACGATTAATGCGAAAATGCTATGTAACCAAAAGGTTGAAGGTTTAGCATACAATCTAGCAATGAATATCCATTATCTGCTGAGATATAAGTACAGAAGTGCTTCTTTGGTGGGACTATTTTAGAGTCCCCTTTAGCAAAAATATCGAGCATTATGAGAATTGAAAACGAATATAATTGCATTATTTTGCATCTCAGCGCTTAACGAAATCAACAGTCTTTGCACAACGGAGGGGACACTTCTTTCGGAGAATTGCGTTTTGTCACCTATACATTCAAATAGGTTTTGTAATTATATTTATCCTCAGGATGTATTGATCCACTCTTCAATGTGCCTTATAGTCTACAACTGATCAAAATGAATAAAAATTTGTGGAACTTGGTTCAGTCTCAATGTAAAATTGACTTTATCCCTTCCTGTTATAGGAATACTGTCTGTCTGCATTATGCGTAATTGAAAACGGGTGTGAGTATTCACGTAGATCTTATAGCTTAAGGGGGTTCCGCTGTGCTTCGCCGTACTGTGCATGTCGTGCTTGTAGAAAAGTAAAACAATGGATACAAAAAGGCAATCACACCTTATCGGCACAGAGCAGCGCAGGGCTGGTGTGGCCACCTTTAAGTACTTTCTTATGTTTAACTTTTTTCCAATCACGACGCAGCGCAGCGTCCAGTGCGATGTCCCCTTGATAAGTCTGGAGAGGATTTAATATCATCCTTATTGTAGTCTAGGTCACAGTATTAATATGGATCAAATAAAGTCTGCTTAGAAATTTGCAAAAGTCTTCCTTTTTCTGTTTCCGTGTTCGAAGTTACCCCAATGGCAATCTCGAAAAGTGAAGGTCGGAAAGACACGACCTTCTGAGTAATCAAGTTTTCCTTTGGATATTGTAAACCAATATGCAGCAGCATTTCTTTATTGAAAAACCTACAGTGCTGTAAATAGACCGTATAAACCTCATGTCAGCATTATCTATAAATATTCGGATGTAATGCACCAAACGCTTGAAGATTTAAGAAACGGATACCCGTATGCATTTTTGTTACAAGGTGCGTTATTTGCATGAATCTTTAAGGGTCATCCGTAAATCGGTCACTGTGATGTATTAACGAAGAGAACATGCGCATATTCTGGTCACCCTACACCTTATGACATAGGCTGTTGCAGGTAGTATATGTATACTGCAGACATACGAATAAGAGAATTCTGCATATCAAAATTGCTTTTTCTAGTTATTAAAAAAATTAAAATGCCTGCATTATATTTCGTCAAATTTCTCAATATGTAACTCATAAGTTAATTTGATATGTCGTAAAATACAATCAAACACCTGATATTTGCCACATCAAAAACCTGATATTTGCCGTTGGGTTTTTTTTTTTTTTTACGAACCGTTTCTGTTTAGCTGACATCGATCCCTGAGGCTAGAATTCAAAAGGAGGATTTAGCCATCAGGCGATTTAATACGTCTATATTTTTTCACCCGGGAAAATGGCTTTTGGAGAACTTTGGCTAAACGAGCCTATTGTATTCTAGCGGCATGTAACCCATTTTACGTTTTTTTTTTTTTTTTGTGAAAATGCACAAGGCAGTGAATGAAAGGGTAACTTGCAAAAATCACCCGAGAAACTATTCAAGTTGTTTCTTCAATATGTTGTATGACTAGGGAGTTGCTATTTGTCAAATAGCAAATACTCCCTCATATGACAAGGACTGACGATATGGGTAGTCGGTCGTGATCAAACGAATTACCAACACCGAGTAATGCGATATTCGCAATTCTCCTTACGATACGCATAAAAAGCAATCCAGACCTACTATCAAAGCTGTGGGATTCGATTGGGAGTTGCTATTTGACAAATAGCAATTCCCTAACAATGCGTTTGTTACGTTCCATCGGCGCTTACTCTATCTACAACCCTGTTAAATCAAAAAGAATCATTCAGCAAACTTAAAGTTTTTTCCAACTTTTTGAAATGCCTCCCTCAACCTCAGCCCCACTTGTCTGAATAACTGGGTCTTAGGGTAACTGACCTAGAGTTTACTGGCCACTAGTATAGGATAAGTACTACCTGCGGTAACTTCATAATTTTCAGTGTGCGGGTTACCGCAACCTAATTAGTTTGGAAAGCCAACCTTCGTATGATGAACGGCGACATGATGATACTGGTTACTAACGAACGCCGTACACGCAGCATTGTAGACAGGGGTGGAGCAAGGGGACATTTGCCTCTTCGGGGATACTTTCTCCCCTCGTGGAAATTCCACTTTTTTCGGAAGCCTTGAGAGGAACGATAAAGTAAATAATCCTCTGACAACGACCAGCAGAACAACAAATTTCTTAGTTTGCCCTTGAGGAGGGCAAATTCTTAAATAAAGACCCCCTAAATTTTGAGATGGCTTTCGACAGGAACCTCAAAGAGTTACAGGTTTGCCCCTGTAAGAAGATGCGTAAGTGCAGATTACCCTCCTAAGGGGGCTCTTCCTATGACACATTCGTACATCCGAGGCTCTGCCACTGCTTTCTATAGATACGACATTGCTCCTCTTAAATAAGGATTTTGTTTTCACGTGTCCTCCTCTCCTGCGGCCCTCGAAGTCAACCCCAATTATGCATTTGACCCTTACCCTCCGAGAGTTTGAGAAAATGTTATAATGTAGGAAGTCCTGTAGGGTGTGGCAAAGGAACACGAATCCAAGAACAGAAACCAGAGAGAACGGAGAAGGCTTACAGCATCTATTCACAACTCAAAGACTGCAACGATAGAATGTGCTACAAGAATACTTACAGAACCAATACAATAGAATAGTAATGAACATAAGAACTTAAAGTATCCATTGTATTGCAAACCTGGCTTCTTAGCCTAAGATATAACAGAAACACTCATCTAAGAAGATTGCTACCATCTTTTGATGAGCTACGTATCAAGGAAGTTTTTGGTATCTGATGTGTACATAATTGCCAGAACTAGCACTTTACCGAGCTTAATGACTGCCCGGGATGTTTCGGTGACTCCAAGTTTCCTTGCAACTTCCGGTTCGAAACTAGGGCCTTTATTTTTTGTGTGAGGAATGCTTAATTTGTAATTTTTATCAGTCATGTGATCTCAAAAGGAAGAAGCTTAGTTACTTTCTGATAAACATTTGTCGGTGATCACGCAGGTACTCCGTTTGGCCAAGCAACTTATTGCTGGCCCCCTGCTCTGTGAACGAGCTTCATTCAGGTCTGTTTTATACACTTTGTTGTTATGTAGTAGAGCGCAGGACACAGGTTATTTTTAATTGAGCGTGCCTATTATATAAACATCTCTTTTGGACCTTCACTAAAATCTTCATAAAACACAGAAAATGTTGCAAACTTCATAAATTCCGAACATTACGCTGGTATTTAGCCTAGCGACTTTTAAAAAGAGGGGACTGGGTGACGGCTTCTTAGAATTTTTCTCCAAATATAGGCCCATAGCCTGTGTGGGCAATTGGATCCCCCCCCCCCCCTCCCCCGGAGATTTCCAAACTCTAAATCAAAAATAGCGTTCTTGAAAAAATAGCGAAAATGATAACAAGTCAATTGTCTCCTGACAAATTGTGTTTTTAAGGATCTCCGAACATGGGAAACCGTGTAAAAAGGTTTCTTTCCATAATCTTTCCCCGGAAGTCCCAGGAAGTCCCAGGACACCGGACACAGACGGACTCTTATAATGGTAATTCTCACTTTCGAATGAATCTCCATCCTCGTGAATCATGCTACAACATAGCTGAATTCCATATTGATCCTCACCAGTGATTCCCATACTTTCAGTGAGCGCCAAATGCACAGGTTGGAATGAAGTCGAGGGCGTAGAGGAGCATCTCAGACTTGTAGAGAGAGGTTACCCACTCGAGAGAGGAAAATCCATACTTGCGAGGTCCCGATTGAAGCTGTATCTGGCAAACAGAAGCAGAGCCATGGGGTACGATTCTTCATAGGAAGCGGCTCCTTAAGACGGCAAATTTACAACTCTGCAACGTCGTACGGACCCAGCCTGACCTTAGCCACACCCGACATTAGCTTCAACCAACCTCAGCCCCACGCGACCTCAGCCTTAACATGTTTGGGGCTGAGATCAGAAAAAGTTTGCTTTCTAGATGCCCTAGATGGCAGGAAATCTCATTTTAAACCATAAATTTGTGTCAACAAATAAGGGTGGCGAAAGCCGGAGTGTTCTGACTTGGTGGCCTATCTCTCCGACGGGAGAGGGAGGGGCAATCCAAAGCGTCGAAGAAATATTTGCAAAAATTTTCGAGTTGAAAATATTCTGTTTCCCCTTTTGAAGACAAGCTGAACAACTGGATTTGAGTTGATTAAGAATCGGTTCTTTTTAAGCAAACTCAAGAACAAATCGTTGGATCGGCAGGATCTTTGTTGTGGGATTACTTACTTTGTCTCACTATTTAGGCTTCCGATGAAACTGGAATTTCACTGATGGGGTAGCCTTCCCTGAAGAATATAATTTCTAATGACCCCACCCCTGCAGTCTATTCTGTTTCTAGCATCCGTGGGTCTCCAATGTGATCATTTAGAAATTTTTAAGGCTTAGGTTTTCAGTACATACTAAAAGTGAAACATTTGACATCTCAAAGTTACTAGGTTGCGGCAAGCCACCCCTTAAAAGGATGAAGTAACGACAATTCGCACTTATCCTAGGCTAGTAAACTGAATATCAGTTATTCTCTCCAACAGAACCCGGGTCAGACGGGGAAGCGCGGCTAAGGTCGAGGGCCGCATTCCAGAATGTCGAAAAATAATCTTAAAATTGATTTAATGACTCTATTTCATTTAAAAGATTTGTGTAAAGAGCAAAGTTAACACATCTCAAACGTCACAAACGCATTTACAGGTGATGCCACGCAGTAATCACATAATTGAAAGATGACTTAAAGACATTTTAATTTCATTAATCAATAATCACATGTTACACGATAACTTCTCAAATTCAACAACCCCATGCAGCAAATTAAGATGTCAAAGTTGTAATTTTGCTACGAGCTTTGTCACTACAATACACACTCCTTAATGCACCACAGTGCATAAGTATGTTATCTTGTACAAAACATAACTGTCAGCAGCACGGTACACAAAGCAACATACTATATGTAGATATGACCAGGGAAATGTTACGGAAGCAGAAAAAGCACCTTTTCCAATTTTATCTACCAGAAAATACATACTGAGATTACTTAAATCCTTTTTGATTCCTTGCCGTAGGCAGGTAAGGAATCTATGCGATGGTGATGTCGTGTTTGTGTGTGGGTGTGCGTGTGTATGTATGTAACGCCGAGCTTGTAAACACGACTTCTCAAGATGGCAGTGGCCGACACTTTTCATATTTAGTGTATAGATTTTTCATGTTGAGAGTAAGAAGCCTATTGTTTTGGCGGAGGTCACAGGTCATTTGAGGTCACCAGAAGAAAAAAACGAAACCTTTGCAAACACGATATGTCAAGTTAGCAATGGCCGACACTTTTTATATTGATATACAGATTTGACATGTCAAGAGAAAGAACCCTGTTGTTTTTGGTAGAGGTCAAAGGTCATCTAAGGTCACCGGAGGTTAAACTGCGAAAACCTCGTAAACCGGTTGTAAACACGATATCTCAAGATAGCAATTCATCATGTTGAGAGAAAGAACTCTATTGTTTTAGTGAAAGTCAAAGGTCATTTGAGGTCACTGTAGCTAAAAATCAAAAATCACAATATCTCAAGGTTTGAAATGAAGGCCACATTTCATATTTTGTATATAGATTTTTCATGATGTAAGAAAGAACCTTATTATTTTTGGTGGAGGTCAAAGGTCATCTGGGGTTACCATAGGTCAAAGAGAAAAATTTCCCAAGAATTCAAAAGATTGTCATCTGGGGTCACCACTGGTCAAAAAACAACATTTCCCAAGAATTTGAAGACTTTTATATGGGGTTCCAGAGTTCTAAAAACAAAATTTCGCAACAATTCCGAAGATTGTCATCTGGGGTCATAAAGGTCAAAAAGCAAAATATCCAAAGAAATCTCAACATAGTCATCAGGGGTCATCAGAGGATAAAAAGCAAAATATCCCAAGTATATCCAAGATCGTCATCTGGGGTCACCAGAGCTCAAAAAGCAAAATTTTCCAAGAATTTTCAAGATCCAAGATCCATTGGAGTGTAATCCCTCCAAGACACTTAGTTTTCCTTTTTGTTATATTTGGTGGGGTTTAAATGTCATGCTAGGTCAGCAGAGGTCAAATTGTTAAAACCTCGTAAAATGATGTCGTCAAGAAAGATCAATTTAAGGGATAAACCTCAGTGCAACAAAGCATCCCCATTCGGTAAGGAATCACTTAAGCCTTTGGGCTTTCTGGTTATGGGAAGAGACTCTGATTGACAGGTCCTTTAGTTCCTCTTCTAAGTTTGTTTGACTTAACCTTCTTAATGAGAGATTGATCATTTGATGCTTACGTAATCCTCGAACAAAGACTTGGTAGTGACAATGCTTTGAGTGATCTGCGATGCCGACAAGTAAGATACCTCCGT
>JAIZAY010000121.1:37500-50000 GCA_029531755.1 Holothuria leucospilota | reverse complement strand
TTGGGATCAGCGAAATATTAAAAATGTAGATATTCATTAAATTTTTTAAAGGGATAACATCATTTCTAAACTTTTTTTGTAAACCAAACAATCATATAATCACTGAACCAGAACTTTAAAATGACATTTTAACGAATTTAGTTTGCAGTCATGTGTTACGCTTGCGTAATTATGTCGGCACATAAAACCCCTATGAAAGAACATTTTACATAACTCTTTAAGAACTCTGAAGATAGGTGCAAAACCATTTCTTAAGACAAAATCTGAAGAAAAAGTCATTTGAATCCAAATTGAAATCATTTCATAACAACCACTTGTTTGTTACAATACAATGACGTCCCTCTCAGGAACGACCATGACTGGGGAGAAAGGAAGGTCTGCCGGAAATGTGCCATCCCTCTTTAATTCTTAACAAAATGCACTGGAAGAGCCTTAACACGTCTTTAATCAGCAGGACTGCGCTTACGTGAACTCGGCAGAGGTGGTGCCAGAGTTTGCCTAACGGGGAAGTGGGATGGCTGGCATGCTTCCTAGAGGGTGGCCAGCAACCCGAAGCCCCGACCAAGGCATAGTGTTGCCAGAAGTATGAAGAAAAGGAATCATTTTTCGGGGTGCAAAAATTTGGAGGTTTTATTGGAGAAATCTGGAAAAGAGCTTGGAAAATTCGTTGAGTATATTTTGGAAACTTGGGGGGGTTACTCTTCAGAAACTTGCCTTCCTAAAAGCAAAGTTATCGAACAATTTGAGGGCTAAAATTTTGAGGGTTATTGGTTTTCAGATAAATGAAAAAAGTCAGCTGGCGTAATATTGCAACGAAGAAAATATATTATGTGGAGATTTGCAATGTGTATAATTATTCCTCTCTTTATTTTCAAATAGCTAATCCTATATAATGTAAACTCGTAATCTCGTTAAATAAAAAACGCACTCACTCAAATGATAGCAAGTCGTCTCTTTTCCCCACAGAACAAGGATGACGGATCAGAACCAGCAGAAGCAGTTTTTGAAAGAGCGGTAATGCTATATAAATGATATTAAATCACAACAGTGTTTATTGAAACTTAAGTGACGGGCGTAATCCATATTCTCCTATTGACTATGTAGTACCTAACACTGTTATGGTTAAGGATCACGAACCATAAAAAGGATCAAGTTTTAACATAAAATGTTAACAAAGAGACCTTTTTAATACAGTTTCGCAATTTTCGAAACTCACTTCACATTAAGGAGGAATTTCAGTATGTGAACGATAGTGTGGATGATAAAAAACATCGGTTAGTTTCATTAAATTATTATAACATGACAGCTAGCACTGCAAAACTTATTCACTGCTGAATAGCAAACTTTAAAGATTACAGTGCTGACGGGAACTGCAAGTATAAACAACCGACACTGTGCTAAGATGTAGTGCCCGCTGTCGCATAATTGTGTACGTATACAGGTACGTATGTACTAGTGAAAGCTTGAAAGTTCTATTCCAATTTCCCATGGTCCTTTGTATGTTTGACGTAATCATTAAACTCTGCTATTTGGTAACACTATTTTCATCAAAGATCTTGCCTTCTCAGTGAATTAATGCATTTAGAATATGATGTCAATTTATTTTGCCTTTTTTATAGTTAACACCAATCTTTTGTTAATATGGTAAAGGTTAAACTTGAAACTGTAGTACAATATCAGCGAAGAATTATACGAAGCACACCTTTAAAATATACAAGCTTAGTTGAAATTACGTGTGTAGCATAGTCAAAAGGGGCAACGAGTGAAACGTATTTTTAAACATCAAGCGCTCTGTTGGTACATTTATAAATTTTGCCAGAACATGTGGTTGACCAGTACTAGCTCTTTCGCGAAGTTTATCTTACAAACGTATCACTCATATGTCAATAAATTCTGGTAATTATTGTAATTGCTCAAAATCGATTTTGATGTGAGTTTTTCGGGAAGCCTTTCACACGCGCCTATGCAAGTGTCTTACTGGTATGCATCATGCAATAAAATTGCCGAGTTAAAACTGTATGACACTCGCTACTGTGCATATGTTCAACAGACCGACTTAAAATGCAAGAAATTTGCCTTGTCTAGAAGTCATTTAATGACAGTTTTCAACACTCCAAGGACGATGTCACAACACCTTGCCTTTTGCGGTGCCAGTGAATCATGGAAGTTTTACAAAGCTACCATATTTAATCTTGATATTAAATGTTCACAAATATTTCCATCCAGAATGTCCCATTAACTCTCACTAAATGCCTTAGGATTGACCGTCGATTCCATCCTGCTTTTACATTGGGAAGTGGGGTGGCAACGGTTTGTTACAACACCGTTCATGGAGTCATTCATTGCAACCCTGAATTTATCAATAGTAAAAGCTTGTCTTATTGTGATTTCACGGATGTTTTCAAACGAGGCTGTTCTAATGTTTTGCCTTATAGCATATATTTAATATCTTAATTGCCAGATGCTATTGAAGGCACCTTCAAAATTTTAAACATTTCGAGGACACATGATCACTATTTCCTTGTCTATTGCGGAATTGCAAACAGATTAGTTACACTGCACAATGAAAGGGTCCACAAGAATGTCTCTTTGCACTTTTATTACCAAATGACAGTTTTAATGAAAATTTTAATTAAGGAAGACGCCATAATCAGGCCGGCGCTTTACTGTATCGGCTCTTGAAGATACATTCTTTGTTCTACCAACCTGGTACTCCCTTTTTGTAAAACCCAGAATCCGTGCAGGATTGATATACCATCTAGGTCTTATGTGAGACTTGTCCGAGCTTGTGGGATCCTTTCCTAATAAGTATCAACGTGCTTGCTGAATACTCATGGGCGTGGATCATGGGGGATGGGGGACGCGCCCCCTCACTTTTTGGAAGGGGGACATCTTAAAAAAGTCCATCCCACTTTTTCAAAATGATGATAAGTAAAATGTGATGAATTTTATCATAACATAGATTACGATTAGACACTGCATTTTAAAAGGTAAATTGAGCCCAAATATGGCACCATTTACCATAAAGGTATCTTCTTATTTCCTTTTTTTTTCAAAGGGGAGGAGAATACCCCTCCCCTTAGACCCCTCCCCCAGGACGGGGATTCGCAAATGGTGAAAAGTACTCTCCCCCACCTTTGGACATGGATCTACGCCACTGCATTTACCTACATTTTGTCGGTACATTTATTTGCACCCGCCCCTCATTCTTGGCATCCTAGCTGAGCTACTGCATTATATGTTTCTGCACATTGCTGTCATTATTCAGAATAAAAATATAATCTGAGTTAAAGTGCTCCCTGTTGAATAAATTTTTGTGAATTTCTCGCCGTTTTTAAAAAGTGAAGCCTTACATACCAGCAAGTGTGCTACAGGCTCACAATAAAAAAAAAATCCCCAAATTACAAGAAATATGCAAGATGAAGATAACTTACTTTCTGGAAATATAAAAGAGAGACTGTAGTGAGTCAAGAGTCAATCTCATAATAAGGAGAGTACTGTAGTGATTGGACCAGGATAAGATGGTGGAAGTTTATAGACATATTGTTCCTACTAAAAAGTAAACGATGTGTCCCCCTTTTTGACTCACATAAGTAAACGCCCTACACAAGATAAATATTACGTGCCTATTTTCAACGTAGCGTGTGCACTGAGATAACGTAATGTGTCAACGCTCGATTGAAAGATTAGTTATTGTAACCACTACTTAATAGCGTCTTCTGTTTACCTTTTCAGCGTTCAAAGCGTGCTGAACGGAGGACTGGAAGGACAGAGAAAGACTACAGAACCAGAGTGAGTATATCACTTGCCGACGGCAGAATGTGATGAGTTGTGATCACTAATTGAAATAAGTCGTAAAGAAACTTACGTAGTGTACAGGTATTAATTCAGTCAAGATTCTGCAATCAATTTAAATATTAGGCCCACTGTTACTTGGACTATTTATGAGTCACTTATTCATTGTAAACTACTTTGCACTTGGCGATATCATTCATTAGGAAGTGCTATAAATTTGAACTCAATTATTCAATGTAACCTTTACAGGGAGGTGTCACTTCCATTTGGCAGCTACACGTTGACACAGGGCCTCAAGCTTGCCGGCGTCCCGTACCCAGAAATGTGTGAATAGGACGACATTATTTACCAACATCTTCAGAACAATCTTTGACTAAACACATCAAGTTATCAAATATATTTCGTGAATTTAATACAGACCTTTCTCTTTGTTCGAACACCTTTACTCTAGTTGTAGTGCATTCTGTAAATTAATATCGTTTTTATGTAACTCAAAAGTGGAGACAATTTCAATTGAAGTGGTATATACGGATAGCGTACCCCCCCCCCACCCGTCCCCATTTCTACAAGCCTAGCTCTTGCAACCTCCCGGGCCGCTCCTGCAAAACCGGAAATTAAAACCCCACTTTGTAAACCTCCGACTTGGTAAAATTGTGTTTCGTGCTCATTTTTCTTGTGATCGAACCTAAGTTGCAATCCTTTTTCATCAAAACCTTTGTTATCTTACTGATCTGTTAATGCAAGCAGTTTCACTATTTAAAGTTAAGGGACAGGCTCGTAAATTATTACATCGGTATAATCAAAGTCAAGATTGGTTACGGAACTTTTAAGAGAAGCCACAAATTTCAAGACAGTCACGAGGAAGACAGAAATAAAGCAGAGAGTAATGGGTATAAAGGTATCAATGGCAAAGGAGGGGCACTACCAGAAAAACTAATTTCAAGTTTATTGTTAATGTTTCTCTACTCAGAAATAGAAGTTTGCTATTTGCAAGTCGGCAGGAAATCTTTTTTTAGTAAATACTCTTACCATCCACTGTATTAAGCGTTATTAAAAAATAGAACAATTGGCAGAAAGTCTGCTTTCCTGATACTTGCGAACACTTGCCATGATGTGCTTGCTCGAACGACGCAGCTTAAATTTCAAAGCCAGAATATTTTCCTCCATGTGATTTTATATCTTTTCGTTTTGAGAGTAGAAAAAGTTTACTAAGACAAAATTTGTTACCAACATTAGCAGATTGGGATATATTTATTCTTTGTAATAAACAGCTTTCTTAAATGCTACATTACCATGATTTTTGTCCTAATCAATAAAAGTTTTGTTTAACTTAACTTTAGGAGGGTGGAGGCCTCTTCTGACAGCAGCCACAAAAAATCACTACTTGTTCTAAAAAATATACCGAAATAGGACAGTGCGACACTTCTTGCATAAGCTGTGAACGGAAAATGATTTTATAGAAATCCCGCAGGTAAACGGACAATACCCTTTCGTATGTTTGGGATGCCATTGGTAGAGTGGAGAAAGGGGCACCTCAGTACGGAAATTAAAAGAAATCAATTTCGAGAAAATACCACATTGCACGTAAGTTTCTTCAATGCTTGGGTCCATGCACCATTCTGAAACTTACCAGTTGCCTGAATCCTGAGTCAGTAAGAAGAACCATTTTTGGAAGCGGGTCAGTTGTTTACTGTTTAAAGTTCACCTAAATATACATGAAAAATATTAACGTGATGTACACAGATGCAGTGCTAGGTTGTTCTTGCCCCTCTTCACTGGACCATCCTAAACTCAACAAACGAGAGTGATTTCGTATTATCAGAAAGCGTGACTACGTAAACTACCTGCTTGATATGATAAACTTAAAAGAAAGGAGCTTTGGTCAAAATGCAGAAAACATATAATTAATTATAAAACAAGCAGGATGTCCTCGTGAATATAACAACCACTATGTCATTGCATTTATCGCAAATCCTCCCTCCAGTGATATTGTTTAGAACAAGCACAGAATTTTAAAATTACTTAAGGGAGCTTGAAATATAAGTTACGAAGCAGCATAATTTTTTGAGGATAATAAACTCGAATTACTTCGCTCTAAATCTGAAATCAAATTGATATCATGAAAATCGTAGAAACCGAGGGAATTTCAGAGGGGAAAGCCTATCCGTCGATTTTGCAGAGACTAAAGTATCCTTGGTAACTTGCAGTACCACTTTGCAAGGACGAAACCGCCTATTTTATTCTGTTAGTAATTTGTTTTAAACTTTATCACTAATTCAAACTTTTTGGCATATGTTTTTTCTTTTAAATGGTGCACAAAATAAGACACCAAATTTCCTTTAAGGCACTCAAATACTGTCATTATTTTACAAAAAGGGTAGTAAACCCTTCCCTAGAGACCTCACATAATGGGGTAAAAAACATCCCCAAGGGAAGGAGAGCTTCCTAGAACAATGACGCTTGTATTGCCGTCTATTTGGCGAGAAAAAAAAATACATGATAGCTGAACACGTAGGCTACGTATGTTTGACTCGTTTGTGCATAATTTCCTTTATTCATGTTGCAGTAAGCGTATTTTATTTGGGAAAGAATTATTTCAGGCTCCAATTTAATTTTTATAATATTAAAAGAGGTAACAATTAGGAATCTTAGGCGGGAAAACCCAGGTAGCTGAAACCCGAATGTATCGCAAAACCTTCCCCTATCATCCCCATTCTCAGGGAACGCCTCCCTGGAGGAGATTCTTAGATGCAAAACAGCGCTATCGTTGGAAACTATTTGAATGCTTTCTCTTGTGTCTAAGTGAGATGGTGCGATTTCCCCTTCCCAATAAGAAAGAGTTACTTAAGACGTATGCCTGGTATAACACATGGGACTTTATTTGTAAAAGCTTTAAACCTCGTATTTTCTTAATCATTCTCATTATTGGGGTGTTTCTTACCCTGGTGTTTAATTGCTGGGAGTGGGGTGGCGGTCACGTAGAAAGTGGACACACTGATCCACAGTGGTGATATTTTTGCCAAAATCATGATGGGATGTTAACTTTCTAGACGGTAGAAATTGCATGCAAACATTCATCACTCTTCTTGAGATTATAAGCTTTGAACTGTACCCTTCAAGACGAAGTGTTAATTAGATATTACAATGACAATGACAACAGTTAATTTCCAGTACATACATATACAATACATCACAACGGATTTACCAGAACAAAATGAGTACCAGAAAGGGAGGAAAAGAAAGTAAGAAACTTATAGCGTTTTCCTCCGGCTAATATACATTACATATGATGAATAATATTACAACTTAAGGTTCCATGTAAGATAGAAAAGATAAATACAGGAGATAATTACCCAAATTTAAAATATTATGACTGATAAGTAGTGGTAAGTAAACTTTGCTTGTATTTGTATTTAAAAGATGTGAGAGTTTTACAGTTTTTTATAGTTGCATCAATAGAATTCCATATAGTCACACCCGAGTACGAGATACACAGCTGCTTTTTTGTAGTTTTGATTTTTTTAAATGAAAATTCCCACAATTTCTAGTATTATAGCGATTTGATGATATAGTGAAATAGTGTTGGAGATTTCATGGCAGCATTTTGTTAAAAACTTTGTACATGTAGATAGTTGTTCTAAATTTAATTAACTGAAAGAAATGTAACGTCTTTAAACCATTAAAGAATAGGGTTGTGTGATCTAAATATTTTGCTTTGCAGACAATACGAATGATTCTTTTTTGCTTGATGAAAATAGGGTTTAAGTTTGATTTGTATGTGTTTCCCCACACCTCTACACAGTAAGTAAGATAGGGTATTAACAATGAACAATACAAAATGTACATGGACTGAGTACTAAAAACATTTTTAACTTTATTAAGAAGGGCGATGCATTTTAAATTTTTCCCACATACCTTTGAAATGTGATCTTCCATGTAAGTTTGTGATCGATCAAAATCCCAAGAAATTTAGCTGAATTAATCCTTTCAATATTAACGCTGTTTATATAGATATTTAAGGTAGGTTTCAATGCCTTGTTGGAAAAGAAAATATAATTTGT
This sequence comes from Holothuria leucospilota, assembly GCA_029531755.1. Taxonomy (NCBI): domain Eukaryota; kingdom Metazoa; phylum Echinodermata; class Holothuroidea; order Aspidochirotida; family Holothuriidae; genus Holothuria; species Holothuria leucospilota. The sequence goes on along the minus strand of JAIZAY010000121.1, from coordinate 42,144 downwards.
TTTGTCTATGTTCAGGGAAAGCTTATTAATTGAAAACCAAGTGTACAACCTCAGAAGTTCCTCATTGACCCTATCAAATAATATAGTAATATCGTTATGCGAGCAGAAGATATTTGTATCATCTGCAAACAAAACGAATCTTAATATATCAGACACATTGCAGATACATTAATGTACAATATAAATAATTTGGGTCCTAAAATAGACCCGTGTGGAACTCCACAGACAACGTCTTTGAGTAAGAACTCCATATTATTAAAATCAACATACTGCTTTCTATTAGACAAGTAGCTTTCAACCCAATTTAAAACCATACCTCTAATACCAATAAACTCAAGTTTCTTTGAGAGTATTCTATGATCTATGGTATCAAAAGCCTTTCTCAAATCGATAAAGATACCTATAGTAGATAAATTATTTTCAATAGAGTTTGTGATCTCTTCGGTTAATTCAATCAATGCCATCGTTGTTGATCGGTTACTTCTAAATCCATATTGACTATTACTAAGAATTTCATTTTGTTTCAATAAAATTGCTAAATCTTGTCTCCAACAGCTTTTCGAGGATCTTTGAAAATTGTGAAAGTAACGAAATAGGTCTATAGTTAGTATACCTGCACTTCTCACCTGATTTATAAATTGGAATAACTCTCGCAATCTTCATGCTATCTGGGAAATATCCATCTAAAAATGATTTATTACAAATGTAGGCAAAAGGTTTAACAATATTAGAAATAACCTTTTTGATAATTTCCATGCTTATACCGTTGTGATCCAAGGATGTTTTCTTACTTAAACTTTTCACAACATTTAATACTTCAGAAGCAGAAATGGGTGTTAGATACATAGAATTAGCCTGCTTTTCACCAAGATAATCACAGATATTACCCTCACAAAGTGGAATGTTCGCTGCCAGTGATGAGCCAACGTTAATAAAGAAATGGTTAAATCCATTAGCAATCTCATAAGAGTCTGTAACTATGCTGTTTCCACCCACAAATTTATCGGGAAAATCACAAGCACTACTTTCCTTTCTTATTATATCATTTAAAATTCTCCAAGTACCTTTAACATCATTTTTCTTTTCTTCAATTAGTTTAGAGAAATAATCTTTTTCACATAATCTTAAATAGACGTAAGCTTATTCTTATATTTCTTGTACCTTTGCTCATTACTTAGAGTAGGATTTCTAATAAACTTCACATATAAATTGTTTTTCTTTCTACATGCATTCTTTAAACCATATGTAAACCATGGTTTATCTGACTTTTTACCTTTACACGCAACCTTCTTTACAAAACAGCAATAATTATAATGCTTACAAAAGATATCAATAATTTATCATAAGAATCACTTACATTCCCTGCATTAAAAACTCTATACCAATTTTCCCGACTTAAATGAAGATTAAAACTGTTCAAAGATTCATCATTTTTTTTCCTACAGAAAAGTATTTTATTCTCATAATTCCTTTTCATAGACAAACTACCTATGCTGAAAATGGGAAGGTGGTCACTTACGTCATCTAGTATTAGACCACAACTGACCTTATCACTGATCACATTTGTAAAGATATTATCAATAATGGAACTGCAGCCACGCGTAATGTTTGTTGGTTTATTTATCAATGGGAACAATGATAAGGTAAACAAATGATCAAAAAAGTTTTAGTGTAATTGTTATTGTTGTAGTTCAGTAGGTTTATGTTAAAGTCTCCACACAAATACATTGATCCCTTTTGAGGACTGAACAAGTTATCAATATCGTTAATAAAAGCATCAATATTGCCTCCCTGTTTCCTATACAAACAACTGACAATTACTTTTTTATTAAGTGACAATTCAACTGATATACACTCACAAAGATTATCAACAGATATAGTCAATTTATCCATGACTTTATACTTACGGCTTTTCTTTATAAACATTCACACGCCTCCACCTCTTTTGTTGTTTCGGTTTTGATGGCAAAAATCATAGCCTTGCATATGAAATAAATGAAAATTATTGTCATCTAGCCATGTTTCACTCAATGCTATAACATCAAAAGGATAATCAAGATGATCGATCATGCACTGTAACTTAGAAAAATTGGCATTCAAGCTTCTACAATTAATGTGGATAATTGAAAAACCTTCACACTTACAAACTTCATCTTTAAAATTATCCAAAGTATAACACTTTGCTTTAACACTTAGGTTGTTAAGATAATTAATATCTGGGTCAATATCTTGGTCGAAATCAAGTGTATTACACTCTGTATTACAGCAAAAGTTCCGATCAATATCATAAATATTAAAGTCAGAACTTGAAGCAGAAAGCACCAAGGACAATTCATCATCTGAAATATCACTGAAGGGAAGTGAATCAGTCATGGGTGAAATAATAGATGCATATCTTTAATCTACCGTCTGATTTAGATTTCAAGGTGCAGCTTCTGAAAGTCATATTTACTTTTGATTACATGCGTTCTGGCAACCTCTCGACTGCCGACTGTTCTAATGAAGACTTTGCAATCACGAATCCATGTTGAAGCTATTTTATGTTGTTTGCTGAGAGTACGGGCTTGCCATGCTAGTTCACTGTTTTTCTTGGTCAAGTGCTCATTAATGCATACGTTTGATCCTTTCAGCATCTTTGCTTTTTTCATCACTTGGACCTTGGATTTCCTGTTTACAAATCTTACTATTATGTTTTCTTTACTGGTGCGGAAAGCCACAGCTGACCGAAGTGTATGGCATGCGGATATATCATCAGAGCTGATATTTAAATCAAGCTTTACATTCAGGAAAGCAATTACCTGTTTTTCAAGGGATTCAAGCTCTACCTCTGGGGCATTATCATTTTCTCTACTTTCTTCATTGTGGTTTTCAGCCCTTCTTGTCCAGGATTTGTGATCAGGCTTCAGACCAGATATAATGATATCCTCTTTCCTTGTATATTGCTCAAGTTCCTCAACTCCGTTTTCAAGTTGTCGGATTTGGTCATTTTTTACTTTTATTTCATCCTGCAGTCTTGTAACAAGGTGAAGAATCTTTGAGATTTCCTCCTTTGATTTTGTCCATTCATCAACTTTTTGGCTCAGAAAATCAACAGAATTTCTGAGTTCAAGAAAATCCTCATTTGTCACAGACAAAAGCTCAGCTTGTGAGGCAGCTCTAGTTTTGGGCTTTACAGACATAATCAGATAATTTCACTATTGTGCTGTGGCAGCTTGCCAGAACTTGAAGGGAGAAAATCAATTGATAGTCATTCAATGTAAAGCTCAAAATCATCAGATAGCCTAATTGATGTTAAATGGCCAGTCAATAGTGAGTGAAGAGGATTACCTCTGCTGATTGTCTACCCCTTGGGCATGCACAACTCAATAGCTCTCTAACAAACGGTGTAGTAGTTTTAAGCTTAGGATCACCCAAGAGGCCATCAGTATGTTAGTCAAGATCAACAAATATCGATGCAAACTTACGCACAAAACGTTTGGAAAAAAACAAAAGTCCCAACGATAATCTGCTCCCTGTCTTCAGTAATATGCTGAGTGCAGTAATCCAAGCACATCAGTGCAAAAATAGCACAAATCCAGTGTTAAATTCAGTGAAGTACAAGCAAAAAACACAGAACAAAAACCAGGAGCTCTTTAAGTTATAAGTTGTAGTTGTTAACTGATTGCATTCCGCTAAACGCCTGCTGTAAGGAAGAACAGAACTATAAAAGATCAATAGTGTGTACATGTATCGTTAGTAATACCCTCAAATATAGATATATATATATATATATATATATATATATATCTATATATATATATATATATATATATATATATATATATATTATATATATATATATATAATATATATATATATATATATATATATTATATATATATATATATATATATATATATATAAGGTCAAAGTACTGCGTAGCACTTATGAAGTAGGTAGGTAAGAATAATGTAGTAAATAGTGCTAAAAGTTTGTGAAAAATTCCACGACGTTTCGGGTTTACACCCTTCATCAGGTGGCAAAAATGCAATTGATCGTTGACACGGCCAAACGTACAATTTAAAAAATACACAATAAAATTGGGCACGGTAAAACTCGGCTGAGAAAACAGACAGTGTTAAGTGGTTACCACAAGTCAAAACAATGCAGGAATTGCTGCGTTATAACAGTTCAAGTCTAACGTTCAGACCATGTGGGGACAGGGTTCCAAGTTTCATAATTAGGCGGTTTTCGGCAGCTAGGCGCTCATGATCGGAACCTCGACACGAGATGGCCGCCGAAACCATCAAGTCACGGATCGAGCATGTTGACGGGGGATTGAAGTGTGTGGCTACCGGGAACCCTGGGAGGTTCTGTTTGATTGACCTCAGGTGATCGGCGACTCGGTTAGCAAGACGACGTTTTGTTTCTCCCACGTACAGTATATTAGAGCGTTTACATACGAGAACGTAAACAACATTGGCTTAAGTACAGGTAAAATGCTGATGAACGTAAACCGGTTGTTGTTGGGACCTACAATGGAAAGGTTTTTGTCATAACTGACCACCGGGAAAGTATTACATCTCCCACGGTTGCAAGGAAAAGTTCCTGGGGTGTTGGGCACTACTTTTTCACTACTTTTCACTTTTTCACACAGCAATCTTT
>JAIZAY010000121.1:0-30000 GCA_029531755.1 Holothuria leucospilota | reverse complement strand
CAAAAACATAAAACCTTGTAATCGCGTTATCTCAAGATAGGGATGACCGACACTTTATATTTGGTATATAGATTTGTCATGTTGAGAGGAAGAACCCTATTGTTTTTGGTGGAGGTCAAAGGTCATCTAAGATCACCATAGGTTAAACTGCGAAAACCTCGTAAATTACCTGTAATCGCGCTATTTCAAGATAGCGACGACCGACACTTTTCATATTTGGTATATAGATTTGTCATGTTAAGAGGAAGAACCCTATTGTTTTTGGTGAAGGTCAGAGGTCATTTGAGATCACCGGAGGTAAAAACCCGAAAAGCTCGTAAACGCGATATCTCAAGGTAGGAATGATCGACGCTTTTCATATTTGATGTATAGGTTTGTCATCTTGAGAGAAAGAATCCTATTGTTTTTGGTGGAGGTAAAAGGTCATTTGAGGTCACCGGAGGTCAAAAACCAAAAACCTTGAAATCATGATATATCAAGATAGGAGTGTCCTATATAGATTTGTCGTGTTGAGAGGAAGAAACCCATTGTATTTGGTAGAGGTCAAAGGTCATCTGAGGTCACCAGAGGTCAAAAACCGCAAACCTTGTAATGGCGATATCTCGAGATAGGAATGACCGACACTTTTCATATTTGGTGTATAGATTTGTCATGTTGAGAGAAAAACGCTACTGTTTTTGGTGAAGGTCAAAGGTCACTTGAGGTCACCAGAGGTTAAAAGCCGAAAAGCTCGTTAATCACAATATCTCAAGATAGGAATGTCTGACACTTTTCATATTTGGTATATAAACTTGTCATATTGAGAGAAAGAATGCTATTGTTTTTGGTGGAAGTCAAAGGTCATTTGAGGCCACCAGAGGTCAAAGACCGAAAACTTTGAAATCGCGATATGTCAAGATAGGAATGGCCTTTATAGATTTGTCATGTTGAGAGGAAGGACCGTATTGTTTTTGGTAGAGGTCAAAGGTCATCTGAGGTCACCAGAGGTTAAACTGCGAAAACCTCGTAAACTGCTTGTACACACGATATCTCCAGATAACAATGACTGACACTTTTCCTATTTGGTACATCGATTTGTCATGTTAAAAGGAAGAAGCTTTTTGTTTTTGGTGAAGGTCAAAGGTCATTTGTGATCACTGGAGGTAAAAAGCCGAAAAGCTCTTAATCACGATATCTCAAGATAGGAATGACCGACACTTTTCATATTTGGTATATAGATTTGACATGTTGAGAGAAAGAATCCTGTAGTTTTTGTTGGAGGTCAATGGTCATTTGAGGTCACCAGAGATCAAAGACGGAAAACCTTGAAATCGCGATATGTCAAGATAGGCATGGCCTATATAGATTTGTCAGGTTGAGAGGAAGAACCCCATTGTTTTTGGTAGAGGTCAAAAGTCATCTGAGGTCACCAGAGGTTAAACTGCGAAAACCTCGTAAACAGCTAGTAAACATATTTCAACATAGCAATGACCGACACTTTTCTTATTTGATACATAGATTTGTCATGTTGAGAGGAAGAAGCCTCTTGTTTTTGGTAGAGGTCAAAGGTCATCTTGTGTTACCAAAGGTCAAAAAGCAAAATTTTCCAAGAATTCCCAAGATTGTCATCTGGGGTCACTGGGGTCAAAAAGCAACATTTCCACGAATTCCCAAGATCATCATCTGGGGTTATCAGAGGTCAAAAAGCAAAATTTCCCAAGAATTCCCTAGATCGTCATCTGGGGTCACCAGAGGTCAAAAAGCAAAATTTTCCAAGAAGTTTTAAGATCCAAGATCCATTGGAGTTGAATCCCTTTCAAGACACTTCAGATTTTCTTTTTTGTTATATTTGGTGGGGTTCAAAGGTCAAGTGAGGTCAGCAGAGGTCAGATTTTTAAAACATAAAATGATGTAGTCAAGAAAGATAAATTTGAGGGATAAACCTCAGTGCAACAAAGCATCCCAATTCGGCAAGGAATCACTAAGCCTTTGAGCTTTATCGAAAAAGTTCTCTTTCAGGTTAATCGCTTTATCTGGGACCAAAAAGGTAGGACAGAATGCCGGTGAATTGAGGAAGAGAAAAACACCAGTAGCTCGAAGCCTTGAATCGTGTCTGTGCGAAAATGCCCTTTGACTTGATCTGATCTGATTACCAAATCATTCGTTGGGATGTACGCCACAGTGATGAAAATGCTAAATGGATTTCTTTTATAGTAAAAGCGTTGTATAATAAGTAGGTTTCCTTTCGTTTCTAGAGGAGGTATTCTTAACCTCTTGCCACACAGATGCACACACTTACGAACACACATATTCACACCCCCTCTGTTACCGTCCTTGGCCTAATAGACGTAACAATAGAAAGTGACTGGATTGATTCTGCCTTTTGTCTAGATACTTAATCTTTATTTTTCTTCATCCCCAATACAGGAAACAAGCTGAGAGAAACGTCAGGCTAATCCCCGATAAATGACCAGGTTGATATGTTGCTGACGTGCTTGAAAAAGGTCTAGCACTGTAGTGAAGTCAAATAAGCGGAATCGTAGGTCCGTCACGGTGTATCTAAGGATTGACCGGACGGTGTCACTACTACTACTACTACTACTACTACTACTACTACTACTACTACTACTACTACTTCTATTACTACCACTACTACTACTACTACTACTACTACTACTACTACTACTACTACTACTACTACTACTACTACTACTACTACTACTACTACTACTACTACTACTACTACTACTACTACTACTACTTTTACTACTTCTACCTGTATTACCAAGGTGACCAGTTATTAGCTAATTGTAAAGGAATGATGACTTGATAATAATTACTCGACGGTGATATAATACTCCGTGTGACAATTTCATTGTTACTGTTCACACAATACCTGGATTTACATTGTTCGCATCATGAATGACTGAAGCTTCATTAAAGTGATTCGATGTGTTTCAAAAAGGATCATACACAAAGAATTTTCCTGTCCAACATATTGGCAGAACGTCTAATTAGTCTATCCAAGCAAATAAACAAATAAAGATCCCTTACAGAGGTATTCCTGCCAAGTGTTGTTCAATTATCATAAAACTAATTACCCAGAATATGACAGTCGATAATTTTGCAGAGTTGCCGGCAATCTTTATTCCACTCCATCCCATCCCGGGTTACCCAAGGCAATGAGAGTCTTAGAATATATATGACTATTCACTAAGCCGAAACAGCACAAAAGGAAGCCAAAAAATGAATATCCTTTCCATGCTGAGCCATTTTATCATTTGTATATTTGACGATATGGGCACTCTTATCTTACCACTTACATGAAGAAGTTGGTAGATGTTGCCCCAGTTCTTATGTCAAAGTTACCATTTTCGTTGGGATAGTTTCCAGGCAGAAGCAGGGGAACATGTCATCTACGACCGCAACTGTTTTTGTTATCAGCATACGACTCGAGTTGGAGGAAGACGTAAAGCTGATCCCATTTGAGTTCTTTTACGCACTGTGTGAAACTACATTTCATATGACATACAAAGTGGGGATGATTCAAAACAGCCACAGTTTGCTTAAGATGTATTTAATTTATACCAGCAGAAACATTTATATGCTACGCATTTTACAGCGCTGGTATAGAAAAATATTATATAGAAGAAGTACAGCAGCTGTATTGTTATCCAAAGGTGCTACAGATTGTGGAAGAACATCTCTTTTATCAAAGACAAGGCTACTGACAGAAATGAGTCATTATTTTCTGGTGTTAATCTTGTTTTGTGTGAGTCTGTCCCAAAAGACATTGAAAGTATAAAGAATTTGAACCAGTTCCGTCTCACAGAATAAATAGTACAACAATAGTACTTACCTGTTTGTAGTCCTAGTAAGGTGTTTATTATATTGGGTAACCCACATTTCAGTTTCAAAAAACTGCCTGTGCAACGGAAATAAGACTATAAGAATGGTCACAGAATATTAGACTTTAGATATGTGGTAGAATGCATTAACCAGAGAGACCTGTTGAAGAAGGAGGGTTATACAGTGACTCTGCCGAACTATAATAAAAAATACTCCAGGGATACAGTTTAGAACACAAACACTTTAGAAAAAATGACTACCTTAATAAAGCAGAAAAGGGAAGAAAGTAATGGAACAAATGCATAAAAAAAATCATTAAAACTGGTCATGGTAGCAATCTATGTATGTATTATGTAGGAGAAAGACTTTGGGAGTATAGATTAAATCGTGGTTTTAATGAGAATGTGACTTTTAAAATGCTTCCTCGAGATGTTTCCATTGTACATGGATAAGTGGAGTCGATTATTACCGGAAGCAAAGAACTGTGTCTTCAGAGAATGAAAAAAAAAGACAGAAATTGGATGATTCCAGTTACATTTTAGCTCAACCCACGAACAGTGGTTAGAGCTTATGTGGTACTACATGGGGAGAAAGTGTCTAAAATTTGCAGTGAAGGTGCCCCATTGGGACAGTATTACAGGGAGCTCCTAATTAAATGACTGGACAAACGGGTGGCAATTTTTGGCCTTTTTTAACATTTTTCTAAGTGTTTGAGGAGACTACATTCTGTTTTGGAGTCTCACTCCTTAGATAATGTGGTTACATTGTGTGGTAGTGAGATTAAGTGTCTTTTATTTGGAGGTACATACTCACCACATCAAATAAATAGCCACAAGTCAAAAAGTTTGTGAAAGACTAGTTTTCAATTTTCTTTGTTTTGACTGTTATTCTTAGGCATTATTGTTCTTCTTGTTGTAGCCAGAGACTACTCTGAAGAAACTATATACCATGATGGCACAGTTCCCATCCTCAATTTCATTATCTATTGCATAGTGTTAAATTGCTGGCCAGCCGAACACAAGTCGGTGTGTGGACCGTGATTGTGTTCAATATTGATAAAAAAAAAACTGGAATTCCTTGTTGTTGTTGTTAGTCGACTTGCACACAAACTTTGTTTTTTATCCCTAATAAAGTTCTGTTAATTTTACATACCTCCTTGAATTTTTAACTTAGACCTTTTGTATTATATAACATACTGTATTATTTGAGACTTTTATGTGGTATTAGTTTTCTATGTTTGAACTTTATTTTATGTTTGGAAATTGTAACATTTGTATGTTAATGGTGATTGGTTACTATAATTATGCATGTTACATTGAAAGATGTTTAACATAATGTTATCTTTAAGCAGAAAAATGGTAATTAAGATAAGATTGTGGCTTCTTTATTTTAAACATTTGGTGCCATGAACACAACATGTCTATTTATACCCTGGCAGTTATAAAATAAAATCGTTATGAATTATAAGTTGGAAATATTGTAGTATCTTTAACAATTTTCAAGATGTACCCTTTCGAAATTCTGGACTAACTCAACCATTCAGAAATAACGATGTGCATTTTTACACACTGTTACTATTTCTTCGGGTAATTTTACTTACATCAACTCGTTAATACTTGTCGGCTTGTGTATTGCACTGTGAATGCAAGAAATCAGCTATTAAGTTCCACAATAAAGCCTCAAAGGATATCTATGTAACAATTGTCGATAGAATGAAGGTTGAAAAACAAAGAATAACATTAGACATATGTTGTGGGTACATCCCATGATATCACAAATTGCATGTTAAGCTAATAACTTTTCACTTTTCCAATCAAATAGCCAACTATGTCATCTATGCATCACCAGACTTTTAATCACATAACTGCTGAATAATCAGCTCTTCCTGCTCTTGTATATTAGCAGAAGAGTTCAGTGGCAACCTACTGCTGAAGTTTTTGAATTTCGTTTTTAAAATTGATTATATAATAATTTTTAAAACAACATTGATGTCTTTGTCACAGTTTTCTTCATTTCTGTTTGTCATTTGCTAAATATTCAACAAGCCATTTTCAAAGTTACCCTTTTAATGCCGTGTTTATGATGCAGCTCAAAGATTTTGTAAAACTGAGGAACCAGTAGATCAAATCTCTGTCATACCACACATTTGAGTCAAGCATAACCTTGAGGTGATCTTAAACAGTAACTTTGAAGACTGTTTAGAATCTAAGGTTGTCGTATTATACATACAAGGTCCTCTGTGGGCTTTGCCTACGCCCTGTTCCTCAACTCAACAGCGTGTTATAAGTACTACTACAATTTGCAGTTTTCCAAATCTGATCAATCCCTTCCCCCACTTAATGAAGCTAAAATCATGACTGTGTGAAGAAATTAGCCAAAAAATTACTTTTATCAAAGAGCTACTCAGATTACAGAAAATGGCACGTTTTAAATAACATCTTTAAGTTTTTTTAGAAAAAGTAAAGAAATTTACACTTACAAACAGGTCAGTTTTTTTAAAGGTGTTAAATGGAAGCCATAATGAAAAGAAATGAAAAGAATAGGCCTAGAGGTAGCAGTGAATAGAGTGTGTGCCTGTCAGTCTAGAAGTCCCTGGACCAAATCCCAGTGGAACCACTTGGAACTAGTCTTATCTTCCAAATAAGACCTGATTGGTAAACCTGTTAGCAGGTGTGTTCAAATTCGGGTTTGGTTTTAAAATTTTGATTTTGTTGCCTCCTTCATGTCTTATCTGTCTCAAGGTGCTCTGTGCAGCAGTGTGCTAGACAGGGTTTGGAATAGTGATTAAAGCTGGGGGAGGGGGACACTCGTCGTTTGGGAAAGGGGTTAAAATACCTTTTTGATAGCAGGCTGGGAGCTATAAGAACACCCCTACACCCCTGCCTTGATTCTCTGTCACACTAGTTGCAAAGAGTAGGTCAGATTGTCCAGTGTTCACTACGAATTGACATGCATAGCCCAAGTGAATTCCTGACCCCGAAGTTGTTAAAACTTGTTAAAAGTAAAGCAACTCTTAAGTTTTAAAAGTAGCCTCACAGAATGCAGAAAATGGAGTTTCCAAGCACCCCTTCCCCTCACGATCTTGTGAACTGCAACAAATGTTATAATTAATTCCATGAAATTTTCAGCTCCGATATCTGTTGCTGGCATCAAATATCAATATTTTGGAGGTACTGATGGGTGCAGTAAATTTATTTAATTACATCACTGAACTAATTTAATTCAGTTTACTAGTTTCATAGGCACTGAAATAGCCTACGGTGCATACATACATCGTTGGTATTTGTCAACAAAAATATATTCAGTTTTTCACAATTGGTTCTAGTAGGCCTCAGTGCATTTTCTTTATTTGCAAAATCAAAATGAACTTTTGAAGGCTATCAATTCAATGTTAAAAAATCCATACCACTTAACAGCATCCCCCGATCCCCACCCCTGAAATATACGTTACAGTTCCCATCCAAATTTTATTCACAGTCTCATTACTGGTTCTGACCCTATAGTACAGAAGTATACTGTACAATGCACAGCATATACAGCATATACTACAATTCACAGCATATACTGCACAACTTGTGCTTAATCCTGAGTTTTGTTACTGTTTTCAACTGAAAGTTTATAAAGGAAACAGGCTTCAGTGTACAATGAATCATGTTCCAACATTCGTAACATTGCTTGCTACAGGAAAGGTTATTTGCTTTAATAAACAACACTACTGATAACAACAAATGGTGTGAAAAATAATGCTCAGTCTCGTGCCTGTCAGGAGCAGGGTGGCGCCAGGATTTGCCAGACAGGGGGCCAAGTTCCCGACCGGGGGGTGGCAACCTAAAGTCACGACAAAGGTGATGTGTTGACAAAAGTAAGAGGAACACAAAATTTTCTCCGCGTCTTTTTTAAAAAAACTTTGAAACATTGGGAGTTTTATTTAAGAAATTTTAAAAAAAATGTGGACTTTCATGGGAGAAAATTTGAGAAATTTGCGTTTTCTTATAAACAATTGGAAAATTGGAGGCTTTCATTGAAGAATAGATGTCCTTCCTATGAGCAAAATCAAGCAAATCATCGGGGCGACTGAAGTTCATTGGGATTACACATTTTATCGTACAGATTGAGGCCCCCCGACGAAAGTGGAAAATTTCCCCGACGGGGTCCAGTCCCCCTGCTCCCCGCTGGCGCCACCCTTGGCCAGCAGACGTAGGCAGTCTGTGGCAATACAATCAGGGAGATAGGTGATAAGAGGAGCGCTTTGTAACTTTGAAAGTACAGGCTCATGAATTTTGATACCTTTTGAGCTGGAGAGTCTGTAAGGTGTGAAAGATATTCCACAAATCTGAGCATAGGCGGGATTCATGTCATAACAAATTAACCCTTCGGTTCCATGTAACATGCTGAGCCACGGTATTTCTTCAGTGCAGCAAGTAAAACACAGCAAAAATTGATAAAAATTTACTCTTCCAAAAACGTGTGTCAACACATGCCCCTTGAACCTTACCACACAAAACCTTGCCTACATAACAGGCGGTTGGGCACATCCCTTGTTAAGTTGTTCGGAAGCCTTAAGAGATGAAAGTTCCTTTCGAGGGATACCCACGTTTTCGAGTGAAAAATAAAATAAAGATAAAATAATTCACAGTCTCCTTGGGTGGGAACATGCGAAAAATCTGTGTACTTTGAACATTTTAAGCACATGTTGACACGCATTTTCTTAGTCTCAATTCAAACCCCAAGTTTTTCTGTGAAAATCTAGTCAGCATGTGTTATCGTTTAGTAAAATCAAATGTTTTCATGCATTTTACCTGTGAATACCCGTGACAGACACATGTGAAAACTTGGGAATTGAAACAAATTTGTAGAGGTTTCTTGTTACCTATTTTTTCTCACGAGGAAGGGGATCTTTCTTGTAAGGGCATACATGGTAGTCCAGTCGAGTTATCTGTCGTTTTGTCATTGTAAAGGCATTTCTTTGCATATAAATGTTTGCTTCCAGTTAGGCTAGTGCGACTTTGTTCCACGAAGTTGCATTGATAGGATGACCTCTTTGATAGGAAGCACCGAGTAAAGACGAAGATACCTAAGTATATAAACAAGGCTTTAATCCAATGGTTACATATACACTAGGATATATTTAAACACAGCAATCATTGTCACATACTATGAGATGTAAACTGTAATCTGGAAAGATGGAACACCCAAACGGCAACGCCATGAAAACGGTTGGTGGTTCCATGACTGCCTAGGGTCCAAGGGTACCGCAGAAGGTTTGTGGTATTTATAAACTTGTGATCATTAAACCACTTCTAAAAGATATTAAAAACGCACTAAGCAGACCACACAATGATATTTCACAGTGTTTTATGCAACCTACAATCTTGGACAAAACTGTTGGGACGCTTTGTCATAATATTCTTGAATCTCCGTTCCCAGGTTTACATGAAATCCCCGCTACCCTTCCAACGTTGCGCAGACAGAATGACTGTATGCCGTGAACAGGATAACTATGGTCAACTTTGTGAAGGAGAGCGGGGGTGTCCCAACCAGTTTTGTCCAAGATTGTAGGTCGAGAGATAATTCTAAGGAGGGGACAAGGGTAAAACCCTCCTAAGTCCGGGGTTATTTAAAAAATTATGAGAATTCGAATGAAAAGTTATACCATTTACAAAAAACTCGATGGGTATTAACCTGGCCGCAATATTATACCACATCTCTTGCTGACCTAGGTCATTCGTAACGCCAATCAATTCAATGATTTAAAGGGTTTGCATTTCATGATCAGCAAAATGCTGGCAACGTTCGAATACGTAACACTGAAAGAAGACGCATGGAATTTATTTTATTTTTACATTTCATGAAGAACTTTTCGGAAATACGGAAAGACCTGATGCAACAGAATGTTAGCAAAAGTGTATGTTGAGTGGAGGGAAGGGGATTACGTTTAACACTCCTCCAGGATGCAAGCTGAGAACTTACAGTGTATGAAGATGCAGTTAATTACACAGGTCATGGGTTCTTGAGGGAAAACATGATTTGAATACATATGAGGACAGTGTCATATATAATCAGCACTGTTGAATTGTAATAAATGGATCGCAGCTCTTTTTACACTGTCCTTTAATGTTTTGTGATAGTTACGCTAAGAGAGAGTTTAATTGTAAATTTGGTATGTGTACATTGACAAAATGTTTGGCTTTGATTTCATAAGTTCATTCATTTAATCCTTTGATCAATCTTTCGTCCTTTGTTCTTTTATGCAAAGTGAAAAAGCCGTTGTAATTATCAGGATATCTGGTAGAAACGGCAAGAAATTTAGAAGTTGGCAAAATTGTTTACTTTTTGAAGAATAGAGAAAAGGTACTAAAGCTTTTAGAAACAGAATGGTACAGAACTACCTAATACTTTCACCAAACAAGTCTTAAACACGAGACAAACTGCCATCAGTAGTTTATTCTAGTATAGACATTAGAGTCAGGGAATTATATTCCTAATTCGTTCATTATGTACTACCTGTTTAATGTTATGTCCTATAAACTCAGTTACTCGCTGCTTCATTTTAAATTGGTTTGTTTCCTTTACTGTCTTTAAAAAGAGTCATTACAATTAATGTGTACCTTTGAATCATCAAACGTATCGATCGGCAGTCGGATAAAACACTAAATGTAGAACTCGACATGTCGTGTTTTTTTTTTTATTGTTGCCGTTAATTCATTGGAAAGCTAAAAGCGCTATCCAACGTCTTTGCGTCATTACCATTTATATTTTTGTTTAATGTTTCGATTAAAGTATGCCGTCTTCTCACATTTGGCGGGTGATACTTTGTTGTCAACTGAGAAGCGAAAAAATAAGTGTTAGATTACAAAAGGATTAGGACCCTACTGCTGGCAAATTTGTACATGTCAGTCTCCGGCTTCCGGGGCTTCGCACCAGCTCATTACATGAACTTTCTACTAGAGTTCTAGACCTTTCCAGAGCCCGCTTGAGCCCCTGGACTTGTGTTCTAAGGAAAAAGCATGTTGCGCCCACGCCGTCTGCGGCTCCGTTGGCTCGCGAGTGGATAATGACTATCTAAAAGGCCTTTTAGAGGAAAAAGCTTCCCCACCCCTGGATTAGGTGATGCAGAGATGGTTTGTGTCTTTCCGTCACGTCTATATTAACTTTAAAGCTGCTCATGTGTAATGCTAGACATAGACTATGCATACAATACAAGTAATTTATTATAAAATGTAGACTGATATTAATTATTCAACCATTTGTTAAAACAATATTCACTAGATGTTGTGATGTCTAACTGTAAATTTGGTATGTGCAAATTGACAATTATCTTTGGTATAGATTTAATATAGCCATTCACTTCCTTGTGCAATGCTTCGTCATTTGCTCCTTCACGCATAATTAAAAACCATTGTAATTACTTAGTTGTCAGGTAGGAAGGGTACGGAATTTAAAAGTTGGCAAAATTATTTTTTTTTTTTGAAGGATAGAGAAACTGCTGAAAAGCTTTTAGATACAGAATGGTACAAAACTAACTAGTAGTTTCACCAAACAAGTTGAAAACAAGAGCCAAGCTGTCTTTAGTTGTTTATTCATAGTACACACATTTCACCTGACATAATTACATTCATAATACGTTTTTTTCTGTAATACCTGTTTAATGTTATGTCCTATAAACTCGGTTATTCTCTGCTTCATTTTAAATTGATTTGTTTCCTTTACTGTCTTGAAAAAAAATTCATTGAATTTAATGTGTACCCTTGAAGCATCAGGGGTGCTAAAAATTTATAACTCTAAACTATTCTTATCAAGCCACGCAAGGCCAAAAACCACTTATTTGTCTCTTCTGTAAGAAATGTCAAAAAATTGCAGTAATTTCTCTTAAAATTTGTCCAAAATGTTGCACCAAATTACATCTGAGGACCCTAAAATACCCAAAAGTTTTCCAAAGGGGAGGAGGACATCCCCTCCCTTAGACCCCTACCCAGGTCGGCGATTCGAAACAGGGTTAAGCCCCCTCCCCCCACCAGTCTCGAAAAGCTTCCTACACCTATGAATCTACAGTTGCACAACAAATAAAATCAGATGTCTGATATGTCAGGAAATTTCTGAATCTTTCCCCAAATTCAGGGAAGGGCTTAAAGTATTATGCAGTTTCTTTGTCTTTGACTGTCTTTTTTGTTTCGTTTGTCAATTTGTTTAACGTTTCTGTTTAAGTAATTATCGTATTTGACTAGTGGTACTTTGCTGTCTACGGTTGTCTACGGAGAAGCAAAAATGAGTGTTAGATAACAGAGAGGATCGAGACTCCACTGCCAATAAAACTGTACATGTCAACCTCCATAGATTCCGGGGCTCCGGTCCAGTCCGTTACCTGGGTTTTTCTCTGAGAGTTGTAGACCCGGCTACCACAGCCCGCTTGGGACTCTGGGCTCGTGCTCTATGGGAAAAACATGGGCTCTTGCCGTCTGCGGTACCGTTGACTCACGAAAAGATATTACAAAGGCCCGCTACAGAAAACAGGTTCACCACTCTTGGATTGTGGAGTGCAGAGATGGTTTGTCTTTTCCCTTCATGGCCATGTTAATTTTAATGCTGCTCATGGGTAATGTGTGTCATACGTGTGCAATACAAGTAACTTATTGAGACGGAATGTGTTTCGCCCCTAACATTTGGCCAGTGAGTTTAAGTTTTTTTCCTCCCATTCCTTGTATTGTTGTGTCCAATCAGACAGTAAGTTTCATTTGGTGACAGGATAGTTTTTGAAAGAGCGACTGTGAGTATCAAGTTCTCGTATGCATGCGTTAATGTACACTCCTCAAATATGAATACTTAATACATATGGATATACGTGTACAATAAAGTAAACATTTTTTTTGTAAATTATGGGATTCACCTCCTGCCTTTATTTTTTGTTTGAGACTATAACAGGCAACATCTGCAGGCTTTGGATACTCATGAATATACATTTTGATGGTTTTTCATGAAACTTTTATGCACGTAGTAATATTGTTTCCTTGTGTATTTTCTTTTATGCTTCGATGAAGTCAGTCTCTATGTGGTTTACCTTGTATTAAGAGGCAATACCGTGTGAAGTATGAAGTTTTAATCAGAAAAATAAAATGTGGTACTTTGTTAAACAGCTTTGTAAAAGTTGGGTGATTACATTAAAACTTAGAATGAAATCCCACTTAAAAATGTGAAGATTTAAGAATCTGCATGTAAGGTATTATGTTTTTATATTTAGGATTTTTTCACCAAACCAGACATGACAGAGGGATATGTTTTTTTCACTATTGTCGGAAATTGCACTACCATTGTGAAATGAGTTTACATAATCTTTTTGCAACCTCGACTGCTTGTGTGCTCATCCTAGATGTTGGATAAAATTGATTCAGCCGTATATAGTGCATATGAAAATTAGCTTTTATTTTTTAAAATATTCAATTAGTACCTCTTTAGATAAGACAGAATTATACAGAATTTTCTTCTTGTGGCTTTATATATTAAACCGGCATGAAAACCTTCTCTTCAGTCGAGAATTTAATTTATGATCTGTCAAAAACACCTGAGACAATTGCGGAAAATCGTATGGAACGTTACGCTCCTTGAAACTTCATAGCAAGCTAGAAAATAATTGAACACCTTCTTTAAGATATAATTTATCACACTTTAATTTTGCATAATCTTGAAATGGGGTACTTTTGAATAAATAAAGCACAATAAACTCCCTTAAACATTCTTTTATTATTAATTCTTTAGGTGTCATTACTCTTCAATATATTCACTAACGTGCAAAATGTACGTTTCCTTCAGACCCATCTATACACCCACCAGGGCATACTTTGAATTTTATAATTTTTATCAAGAAATCGTCGTTATTTACTTCTTTCCAAAAACATGTAAGTGATTCTCAGGAATCCAGTACGCTTTCTGAAAGCAGTGTTTTTGGTAGTTATGTTGATAAGGTTAGGGCCAAACTCAAAAACTGTGGCTTTGATCATTTTGTTTTGTAAGGTACTGTTACTCGTCCGAATAATAACATGTCTTCAAAAGATGTAATATTACGAGACACTGGCGCATCTCGTTCATTAATGCTGAACAGTGTGCTTCCCCTGAGTCGAAGGGCCGATGACAGCAGAGTACATTGCTAGTACGGGAAATGGGAGTAGATACCTTTAGGGCACCCTTAGTCCAACTCTACCTGGAATGCAAATACGACGCTAGTCTTGTAGAGGTTGGTATCGTAGACAGTTGCCAACGCATGGGGTGATAATGCCGATGGCCGGATTTAGGTTCTTCTTGTGTACATGTATGATTAGAATATCATGTTGCTGAGGAAACAGAATACTTGTCAAGTGCAACCCCTGCGATTTTTCTGGCTTGTGTGACAACTCGTTCCATGGCACGTAATTTAAAAATATGGATGAAATTAAACCGAGGAAAGTCGACGATGCTTTGAGGTTGGTTGGGACGGCTTTTGAAGGCATTGGTTTACCCAAGGTAGATACTACAAGGAACCGAGTCAATAAATTTGAGTACGGGGGATTTTTTTTTTTTTGCTTAGACTTAAAGCCTTGATCTTAAAACAAGAAGCGGGTGATGAAATTGGGAAACTGTTTGATTTCGCTCTCTTAGAGGATTAAGTGGCGAATGTGTAAGCAGTGTACTTTATATAGAAGTCCGGTGTGCGTATGCGTAAATGACGGCACCCAGAGGTACCCGCTGTAATGATTGACGAGTTTATCAGCAGGCAATTGCTCCCAAGGAATATAGGGATTACGTTTTGGAAATTTCCCATGATCTGTTCATGTTAGGGTACTCTGGGGTAAGGAAAATACAAGACCGAATTGTAAGACACTTCTTTTTACCTAGATTTCATTGCGATGTCAGCAATTATTGTAAAAGTCATCCAACTTGTCAATTAAAGGGTAAGCCAAACCGGAAAATAAAAAATGCGCCTCCACTCATTCTAATTCCTGCTATGGGACAACCGTTTGAGAGGGTTTTGATTGACTGTGTTGGCCTCCTGCTCAAGACCATATCTGGGTTAACGTACATTATATCATAATAATGATACCATAATAATGAATGTTGCAGATAGTCTGAAGCAAGTCCTCTTAGAAATGTATCGGCTAAATTGATCACTGACACATTAATTAAATTATTCACTAGGGTAGGCTTACCAAAGGAAGTACAGCGTGATCAAGGATCTTATTTTATGAGTGAGTTGTCAAGAAGTGTCCTAAGTAATCTAAGCATCAAGCAGATCTCATCCTCGGCTTACCACCCACAGTTCCAAGGTGCTCTAGAGAGTTACCATCAGACTTTGAGAACAATGATCAAAGCATTGTGTCATGATAATCAAGCCGACTGGGATAAAGGGATAGACTTTTGGCTTTTTGCCCTCAGAGAGACTCCTAATGAATCGACTGGCTTTAGTTCTTTTGAATTAATCTTTGGTAACAAAGTACGTGGACCTTTAAAAGTAATAACAAAAAAATTGTTTCAGGGGCTGCGCCAGAGAGTAATGTCCTGGATTACATTTTTAACATGAATGAACGATTTCACAAAGCTTGCAGCATGGCAAAAGAAAGTCTCGCCAAAGCGCAAACTCAAATGAAGAAACGATTTGAGAAGGATGCCAAAATCTCTTATTCACTCCTCTGGATAAAGTAATAGTTTTGCTCCCAATCCATTCTGAACCCCTACGTGCATGTTACTTCGGATCATACCGAATCGTCAAGCAAAAGAGTGATGTTAACTATATTGTAGAGACGCCTTACAGGCGAAAAGCTACCAGACTCTCCCAATAGGCTCAAGCCATACTGTTACAGAAGTGAGTCTGATTTTTTTAACTTACCGATTGTTGAGAATAACCCTGACAAAGAGTCAAAGGCTGAAAGCCATATTACAAAATATAGAACTCAGTGATACTTTCTGATCTGGATACTGAGTTAGGTCACTGGATACTAAGTTAGGTCAAAGGGTTGAAATGGAAAAATTATAAGCTTCTAGTCCTAGCACATTCTCTGATACTCCAGGGAGAACAAATATTCTTCAACAAGACGTTGATGTCAGGGACTTTCTGTTCATTAAGCAACATCCCTATCGGTTAATTGCTTTCAAGCTTCAAATTGTAAGGAATGGAATCAAGTACATATTGGACAGTCAACTACCTTATCTCCCCTAGCCAAAGTCCATGGGTACTATCCATTTTGTTAGTTCCTAATGAGGACGGTTCGAAGAGTCTGTGCTCGATTATAGGAGCGTTACCTCCGTCAGGCGACTGATTCACACCCAATACCACTCCTTAATGATTGTATAGACCTTATGGGAAATCGTTACTTTGTTAGCAAGTATGACAAGTTTCGCCTACCAAAAGGGCCAAAGACATTTCTAGCTCTGTAACACAAGACACTTTCAGAATAAAAAAAAAAGAAAAAGAAAAACAAAAACGCTCCAAGTACGTTTACCCGTTTAATGAATATAGGTTTTTTGAGAGACTTGAAAAGCCGATCTAACTGCAAACTTGCACAAGAGTGATATCGTTAAAGCCAGTGTTACCTATTAATGCCATGTAGTCGGTGGAGGTAAATTGCACCCCCCGGACAAAATTCAAGCAAATAAAAGATTTCCAGTTCCTAAGAGAGAAAGAGGGTTTATGTGTTTTCTTGGACGGAACTGGCTTTTACCTAATGTTTTGCCCAAATTTCGCTGATGTAGCAAGCCTTTAAACAAGATCTTTTATAAAAAAAAGTCCAAATTTACTTGGTCTGGGACCTTTCAAAACGGTTTTGAGAGATTAAAGCTTATTTTAATGAACCATCATGTTCTTGCTGTCGCGGACTTAAACAAGCAATTCTGCTTTGCCACAGATGCAAGTGGGTAAGGGGGTGTTTTATTTCAGTGAAATGCCCCAAAAGTGGAGCACCCAGCAGATTATTTCTCAAAGAAACTTAAATTAATAGTAGCCAGTAAAAGTATTTTACTTTTGAGAAGGATTTATTAGCTTTACTTTTAGTAACTGAAAGTTTTGAAATTTTTGTTGGCGGACCAAACCAAACCAAACCATTGTATATAAAGATCACAATATTTTAGTTTACATAAACAAGTTCAAGCAAAAGAGTGCAGGGACTAATGAAATGAGGGTTATTTTTGCAAAATGATCTAGATATCAGATACATATCTGGGAAGGATAATATCGTTGCAGATGCACTTAGTAGAAAAACCTGATGAAAATAGTAATCTAAGGAACTTCTCTTTCAAAGGAGGGGGGGGGGGGGTGTAATGTGCAAGAGGGTGTTCCAGTTATTTGCCCGAGGTGCTGCTCTATGCGCTGTATTATTCGATTAATTTGTAGAAGTTTGTTTGTGTTTTCAGTATTGCGTTCATTTTATTAGAATAACACAGTTTAGTGATATGGTAATGTACTAGCATTAAGAGCTATATAAACTTATAGTTTACTATACTACTATACTTATACTATACTATATATTATATACTATACTTTACTATTGTCTGACGGATTGAATGCTTGCTTTAAAATGGAGGTTTAAGGTGTGGCCCTGGCTCTCCTCTCTACATTCTACTATGGCTTGTATGGCAGTCCTATTCCGTTACCTAAGTTTGTGACTCACCTTGTACTCTGTTGACGATGTACCTATGAACTTTTCCCTTCTGTATTATTTTCCTGGGTTTTGCTGTCCCTTGAAGTTTTTGTTCCGGTCTCCGACACTGGTGACCTCATCTCATTACCCCCCCCCCCGTCCCACGCTCCATACCCAGACACCCTGACGTTACATCAGCTGGAAAAACCGTCGGGGCAATCACACACTTTTCGGCACCCGCTAACAGACGTCAGGGGATAAGTCAGCGGAAATGGGCTACTGGAGGTACCTCCATGAGTGCGTAAGTTCAATAATTCTTTTATAAGTGCTGGTACTCTATAAATTACTGTAAAATGTTTTGATGAAGGTTGTAAAACTTGAATAATCATTCTCTTACTCCATACTCTGCTTCCAAAATGGTGGAAAGATTATTTCCGCTTCGACTCTTTACATGGGGACTTCTTTAACGCTAATTTCGGCTTTATGTTCTTTGTATGTGAACTTCGTACCAGTACACATACAAACAATTTCCCGGTTATCCCAAGCTTTGTGAATATATAATGTTTTTCTTATATTACAGTTCGTACTGAGTTGGTACTTGAAGGGCAAAAACTGTTAGGGCATGTCATTTAGTGGTCAAGAGCCAATGACCATGTGTTTGCTGTACAATGTTCTGTAGGATTTGCATCCGATTCCTGTGCAATGTGTAAATTCGAACGTTTGGGGCTAGAGAAAGTTCCTTAGACACAGTAGAGGAATATTGTCTCACAACTGCAAACAAACGTTTATTCGTGACATTGATTAATATCAGTGGTCACTGAACCTTTGCGTATAATAAAATGTTATTACGTATTATACCGTTTTTTTTTAATGGAATACAACGAGAGCAGTCTCTTTTCATTGTCATCCAATCATACACATGTCAATTGCATAGACGCCCTGTAACCTCCACCCCTCCGACTTTGCCTTTGCCACTGGCGTGAGATGATGATTGGTCCACAACGACAAACTCTTAAGCTAGGGATGAAGACACGAAAAATTTCTAAACGCAGGTCTTCAAAACAAATATCGAAGACTGTAGATCGGATAGTCTCCAAAAGGAACATCGAAGACCTTTAACAATTACATAGTTACCACCCACCACTTAGGAAACTTACACATTTTAGGAGAAAATTGACTATAATATAATCTCGCTCGTTTGATACTTACAGCACGATCATGTCGGATAAATGGAGAAATATAATAATAATATAATAATATTGTCCTGAGGTTGGTATGTAACACAGGTCTCTGCTCATTTCATACAGTGAGGCGTGTATTATAATGTGTTTACCTCCCGGGTCGGGTCTGCGTTTTCGGTCTTCTATGAGGAGATCCGAATAATAGGCGAATCTCCAAAACTAAGACAAGAGAAGGAACACTTTTTGATTGCGCCATCCGTTTTGGGGTCTTTCTGTTGAAAGTTTTAAGCTTGGCACCACGCCATTAGGTGCTCCAATGCTAACCTAATACAAGTTTATTTAGAAAACATACTGTCACAACATAGTAAGCACTGGCGGATTGTGAAACCTCTTGTAACGGGAAGAGGAAATAACCGGTTTTATTAATTTATAATGATGGGAATTGAGGAATTGATTACATTTTGAGAAAGCAAGCATCGCATTGCCTCATTGCGAAAAAAATGTCACCACTTCCCTGTCCAGTTGTTACAGAAGGTATTAAGTCAGTCTAAATGTCTCGTTTTGAAAAAAAAAAAGAAAAGGTTGAACTAGGAGATAAAAATACAAACAAACTGTATACTTGTTTGTGGGTAACTTCCTGTTCTTCGGACCTCCTACGAGTATGCGATAGCTGTCAGTAATTAAATGTGATTCAGTCTGTAGTTATAAAAACATTTATATTTATTTTCCTAATTCCTGTAGAGAGAAGCTGAGATTGTTCAGCAAAGACCCCTTCTTGCATTCGCCTTCCCTACACTCACAGAAATACGCTTCATAATTTAAGTAAAATAAGAACTCCAGAACTTAAGTAAAACATTACACAAAATAGCTGTAAAAATTACTCCCATCTTGTACAATGAAGTACAATTACTAATGAACAATGTAAAAAGTATCATTTTCTTAGAAAATTACACAAAATAAAGGCAATTTTTAAATTAATTTTGTTTAAAATTTTACTTAAAACGTCTGGAGTTCTTACTTTACTTAACTGTTCTGATAGCGTAACACACACACGTTTCTGTTGTCATGTCCTTAACAGCTGTAGCATTTGATTGTGTCCGTGTTGTGTAAGTTCTCTAACTGTTTCACTGTGATTCTAAAACTAAAAAGGCGTGGAGATGAGATGACGAGATGCCCGTACGTAAGATGACGAAGATGAAAGTGATTTTGGTAATGACGTCGTGAACAGCCAACGCAAACCGCGGAACTCAAGAAAGCACCTGCGCACATTGTTTGAACAGGCTGTATAACAGCGCCATCACACCCGATAGTCTTACTAAGCAGGGTTTCGCTTTGTCGACATGAAGCCTCTTTGAAAGGAGTCCCCTCAAGTGATTAAATATTCTGTGTTGATGTATGAAAATATGCCCTTACCATCACTTTCGAGGACTGAGAGAGATATGTGCAATCATTAAAGTTAATTGACAGGTCTGGAATTATTGACTTAACGTCATCAGTATTTAGTTGAAATTACTTAAGCTATTACTCTGCTTATCTGATATGCAGTCATTGTGTGAAAAACAACCCCGTAGTTTGTTCAGATGTCCTTAAGTGTATTAGGATGTGGATACCCCTTCGTTTGGTGAGCACACTTGATATAGCTTAGTTAACTAACCCAGCATAAGTATAGATGTTGTAAGAACCAATCTGCTGGATTTGGAACGGACCGTCAGCCAATGAACAAGTTGTAGTAAGATTTGTCACTTTAAGAACAGGGAATAGTCGTTGGTTGTATGATCCCCTAAACTTGCATTGACAAATATGAAGTCTTAACCGGTCAATGTTTAACCTGAAATGTTCCTTTGGTTCTAAAATAGGTGATTTCTTAGACTTAGGTTATTAGCTGTATTAGTTGAACTGTTTAGTAATTCCTGGCCTTGATTTAAAAATCGTAAGGACCCAATCTTGGGC
The DNA here is from genome assembly GCA_029531755.1 of Holothuria leucospilota. NCBI lineage: Eukaryota > Metazoa > Echinodermata > Holothuroidea > Aspidochirotida > Holothuriidae > Holothuria > Holothuria leucospilota. Next base: position 9,443 of record JAIZAY010000121.1, on the reverse strand, counting down.
GTGTGTGTTCCCGGTCCCTACTAATTCTAAAGCGCCTAATGGCATTTTGAGTCCCCTGCTTCTTATAGCATGTCATCCTAAGAGAGCAGATGATGTGGACAGAATTGCCATATAAAGGTTGTAACCAGTTGTTACAACTCTTTGGCGCGATATATCAGTTCTCCTTCCAGGTTTGAAGTCATATTACGTAAGTGAGACATGATCCCTTAACATTTTTTTACATTCAGTGGCAATTATTTAAGAATGCTGAAAAAATCTCGGACATTGATGGGTAACAAGGCTCATTACAGAAGCAAATCACATCAATTGTGCTTTCAATATGAAAAATTCTCGAAATTAGAAAAAAATAAACTAGGTGAAGTTAAGAGATTGTTTGTGCTTAGGACATTTAAGTTTTCGTTTTCCCATTGCAGACGTTTTTAAGCACATATCATTCTTAATGTGGTTTAAATGACATTAAGAACAATACAGAAGTTATACGATTTGTATAGATCATAAAAATTAGAATAACGGCTGAGAAGTTTTAAGTAGCATGGATAAAAGTAAATGTCATTTGACTCATGAAACAAGATATTAAAAACAGGACAGGTATAACTTATAGTCGCTATTCGCTGTCCCTATGTTAATTAATGCTAAGATGGGATTACAAACAAAACGGTTTTCAAGAGCCCTTGCGAGTATGCGCCAAGCGCTAATAAAAGAATCGATGGCAAAACTAACCATTTACTGTAAGGGAAGTAACCTTCAATTAATGGCTGAGGAAAGGTTATTTTTTCCTCATTCTCCGCGCACGTTTTAGCAAATGCATGTCATGCATATGAAAAGGAAAATTGTAGTTGGCTTGAATGATATGCGTTAATATCATGTCTGTATACGTGTATGGATTCAATTGATGGCTGAGGAAAAGTTGTTTTTTTTTACAAATGCATGTTTTGCAAATGCAATGTATATAAAAAGGAAAATTGTAGTTGGCTTGAATGATATCGTAAAGGATTTATTCAAGATTGATGTAAATATTATATATATATATATATATATATATATATATATATATATATATATATATATATATATATATATATATATATATATATATATATATATATATATAGGTAGAGTGACGTAGCGACTTTATATGAATGTGTCAATCCACGCTATATTAAATAGTCGCATAGAGACCTTAGGTCATTTTTCCTCTAACATAGGCACTTGCCTTATACCGAAAGAGGATATTTATTTGTGAATGGAAAACTTGGATTCGAACCAGCGACCTCCCGCACACAAGGCGGATGCTGTGACCACTGAGCCATTGAGGCCTATGTGGTAGAACGCCGTCAACTAAGCTTAAATACTGTTGGGTTAAGTTCTCCATTGTTACGTCATAGGAACGCGTCCTATGTAGTATTAAGTAGGTAGAGTGACGTAGCGACTTTATATGAATGAGTCAATCCACGCTATATTAAATAGTCGCATAGAGACCTTAGGTCATTTTTCCTCTAACATAGGCACTTGCCTTATACTGAAAGAGGATATTTATTTGTGAATGGAAAACTTAGCCTCAAGCAGGATTCGAACCAGCGACCTCCCGCACACAAGGCGGATGCTCTGACCACTGAGCCATTGAGGCCTATGTGGTAGAACGCGGTCAACTAAGCTTAAATACTGTTGGGTTAAGTTCTCCATTGTTACGTCATATGAACGCGTCCTATATAGTATTGAGTAGGTAGAGTGACGTAGCGACTTTATATGAATGAGTCAATCCACGCTATATTAAATAGTCGCATAGAGACCTTAGGTCATTTTTCCTCTAACATAGGCACTTGCCTTATACTGAAAGAGGATATTTATTTGTGAATGGAAAACTTAGCCTCAAGCAGGATTCGAACCAGCGACCTCCCGCACACAAGGCGGATGCTCTGACCACTGAGCCATTGAGGCCTATGTGGTGAAACGCGGTCAACTAAGCTTAAATACTGTTGGGTTAAGTTCTCCATTGTTATGTCATAGGAACGCGTTCTATGTAGTAGGACGCCTTCTACGCCTTCTACCACATAGGCCTCAATGGCTCGGTGGTCCGAGCATCCGCCTTTTGTGCGGGAGGTCGCTGGTTTCGAATCCTGCTTGAGGCTAAGTTTTTCCATTCACAAAATAAATATCCTCTTTCAGTATAAGTATAAGGCAAGTGCCTATGTTAGAGGAAAAATGACCTAAGGTCTCTATGCGACTATTTAATATAGCGTGGATTGACTTATATATATATATATATATATACATATATATATATATATGTATGTATGTATGTATGTATATATATATATATATATATATATATATATATATATATATATATATATATATATATATATATATATATTTCAAAAGGAAAAATCTAGTTGCTCACAATTGACGTAGTATATGCTTTGATACATGTCACAACATTTTAGTAACTGAGTTGTTAATTTCGTGCAGTTTTGGCATACCTTGAATATGTCACGTTTATTTTGAGCACCACCATAAAATATTCGCAAGTGAAGTTTGAGGAGATTTTCTACATTAAGGTAATGTTAGAGAACAAGTTTTAAGGAACTACTTATCCCCTTCACTAAAGCTTCTCAGGTGTACGTATCCTTACAAGGGTGGTCGTTTAATGAAGATCATTTTTACCTATTAGACAGAGGTAAGTACTGTTTATAGAGAAGAAAGCCCTAGTCATTAGTATGTTTGCCAAAATAAAGATAATATTGGAACTCCATAACATTAGTCACTATCGTATTAAAACATCCGGATAAAATTTGACCCAATCCGAGTAGCAAGGCACCAAACCGGACTTCGGACCCTTCTTTCATCAATTTTGGATGGGAATAACCTAGTCTGGATAATTTTTATCCAAATCCGATCAATTGAATAATCCGGTTTCCGGGTAGCAGCCGCTCTGATCTGGATGTTTTTGGAGTGTAGTCACATCGTGTTTACTGTCTTAAAGGAATACGGCATTACTGTCATTGCGTTAGCTGCATTCGTCAAAGTATGCTACTTTATTTAAGTCATCACGCCCTTTCTTTGTGCTATAGCCTACACTACTTACAGTGTCCTAAGTATCCTCACCCCCTTATTGCGTGCCTTACACAACTTTTAATAATACGGGCCTCGCGTTTACTGCCTTTGTATGCTTCCGGCGATATAAGTAAACGTGTTGAATTGTACGAAGAACCACACCCCCCATGTTAACACCTCCAAGGGGGCACATTAAAGTCCGTTACTGCTATATCTTTAAAGACACAGATACGATTTTTTCCAGTTTTGCTCACCATTACAAGGCAGACAAACTTTGTAGGTAAAGTCTTTGTAAATGAGAGAAACACGTTGGTCGTGTATTGTTCGTGTAGATGGTCTGTAACCTACAGGCAATACAATAGGATCAAATGAAGCAGTTTGTGAAATACAGGTGCAACAGTAATTGAATTTATCCTGGACATACCGAGCTTTTATATACCAGGGACCTAGTCTTAGTACAAAAACCCAACAAGAACGTACCAGACTTGTCTTATTCAACTGTGTGTTAATGTAAGTAAACTTTCCAACTACTCACATGAAAATTAGTCCAAGACAACTTCTCCTAGGAGAAAATTAAATTTGTCTTAGGTGAGAACTGGACAGGGGGGGGGGGGGATGCCCAGTAGGTATTTTTTAGGGCAGAGATACCCAGGATGAATGTTTCTTTTGGTGCGTGGAGACGGATTATATTTTTATGCAGCCTTCAATGAGAAACCTACAGCAAAATGGTTCAGTTCCTTATGATAAGTTATCAAAACCTGATAATATTATTGAGGCCCTAGAAATACGTTGTTGCGTTCATGTTCGTGATATATTGGTGACAAGTCGCCCTTGCGGCGCTGGTCTTTTACGTAATACCATAACATGGTATTACATCGTAGCTTTATGTGTATTTTAAGAAGTTGCAAAAGATTAAATGAATGTTAAATATAGTAGAGAAATCCTGCCAAACTGAAAGTTTACCAGATCGAAAGTTAAAAACATTGAAGTTTCACTAGAACAAAGATCATTTCATCGAAAATCCTATCTCGAGTTTTAGAACTTAAGTTAAAAAAATAAAAGGATTTGTAAAGAATTATGGTTAGAATAACGATGAGGATTAGCTTAGGGTAGTGTTAGAGTTACTAGGATCTCCGCTTTACTGAGCCTTGGATCAAGTGAGCCTTCATTTTAAGTGTACTCTGCTTATTAATCTAGTTATAACTTCAAGATCGGGAATGTTACTGTTATAGGCAGTGTAGCCAAATCTGTCTACACAAATTAATGACTCACAATCAAGGCTATGTCAACTTCGTGGTAGAAATTCATGTTTCATATTTCACGAGGACATAGTACAAAATATGAAAATGGTGGTCTATTAGTGTGTTCTTAAACGAATGTGACTTTCTATAGAAACAAATTAATTCCTGGGTAAATGTCGCTAACAGATAGAGCGTGCAGAGAAAATTTGCTATCTTTTCTTTTATCGAGGTTTTTTATCACGTGACTTTTCAAAGAGGAAATTGCAACCTAATTCCTCTCATTCCATATCTTAATTTTGATTACCATTAGCTTTATTATAGTGTTACGTTTAAGTACTTCCTTCTTCTGTTTCCTGTTCATATAGAACGTTTTACTTGTATGCACGATAGTGAACTAGGTATGCTTTGAGTTACATGTATTACTCTATGCGTGCACGGAGAAGCGCTCTTAACCTTACACATGCACTTACATGACTAAACCTTCAAAACTTGGACAATATCGATGCAGTTGCCTTTGCCATTTTGACTCAATTAAAAGGTATGTTGCTCATAGTTTGCTGATGGTAAAAGTTTCTTAAAACATAATGATGTTAAAAAGACGTCTGATCGACCTGTAAAAGTTACTACAGTAAATCTCTTATTACCGTTACCTCTGTACGGGGGAAGTTGTCTCGTGATCGAACATTTATTCGCTATATCATTCACACAAAGATCAAAAACAATTTTCATGTAGTCACACCGTGTAGCTGTCAGTAAATAGCGAAAGGGATTTTCCCACCTTACAAGGAAAAAAATCAGGTGCACAAACCTTTACTTATAAACTGTGAGAGAATGTAATAATGTTACTGTACATCCATATTTGGAAATCTTCAATGACTAAATGTAATATGATGGGAATCTAAGAAACTTCAGCGTGTGCACCGTGGGCGTGTAGAGTATTTCAGCTCAGTTGACTGCGTTCTTCCACATAGGCCTCGATGTCTCAGTGGTCAGAGCAGCCGTCCAATGCGCAAAGGGTAAGAGGGAGGGAGAAAAGAACGGATGGTTAACCATCGCAGTGCTCTTCAGAGAGAGGAAAGGTAGGGGGATAGTGATTTGGGGTCTGATTTTGTTCAGTCATGTGCTAAGTGGTACTCTCAACCGGCTACTAACTCCTCGGGTCACTTTACGGTTGTAATCCTCCAAACCCTGAGTCCACCTATCATCCCATTGAATGCTGCAAATGAGCAAAAGAAACTTTTTTGAATAATTCTCGGAAAAAATAGTCCCAAAGCGAGAATAAATATTCAACAAGTCGAGTATGGTAGATCGGATATTCAATCCCGCTTCAGGACTACTTTGGTAACAAGGGAAAAGATGAGTCAAGCGAGGTATTTGTAGCCTGTAGTCTCGCCTGATAATCACAAGCCGTGATAGCTTAGTGATAAGTTAAAGACGGCTCCCGGAGAGCACACTGCAAAAAGTGCTGGGTCAAAATATGACCCAAATCCGACCAACAAATTTGGTTAGATCCCCACCTACCCCAATTTGGGTCAAATTGACCCATAAATGGGTTACGAACAGTTTAACTAAGATTTGGGTCATACTTAATTGTTATGACCAAGATGTATTGTGACCCCAAAGTGACCCAAGTATTGGTTAGCTACCCACCTACCCATGGTATGGGTCAATCCAATATGACAGTTTTGCTGGGTCAAAGTAATAATGTTTTTGCATGTAGGAACTACATGCCTAGCCTGTTTCAACAAACAGTAGGCTAGGTCTACGCCTTTAGGCTTTGAGGTGAGTGGCACTGTAAATGAGAACTATCATTTGACACTGGTGAGAAAAATCTGGTGTGGCATGTTAAATCTTTGTTTAGGCCTAACGCTACGCCTAACATTAGGCTACGGGTACGAAATTTCCATTAGCCTAGCCTAGGCCTATTAGCAAACTTTCATTAATAATAATGAAAGTTGTCGCTGAGTCTCATGCAAGGCACTATGTATGACATGCACTGTTTCTATTAAATATGGGAGATTCCACATTTCCAGAATCTCGCGAGTGTAAGGATCCATTTCACAGTTTGACCACTTGCAGCGGCCAGTTAATGTCAGGTACTTTGCATGGATTACAACATGCATATGGCCGGCATGTACGTACGTGGTGCATATACGGTGCAGCTAGTCGCGTGAAGGCTACAGTAACGGCTTACACGTATCATACACGTTATGTACAAATGAGTATGAGACACTGGGCCCAAACCGGTTCCATCTGGTTGTAGTGGTCGTGTGATATGAATCACCCAATCAAAAACTTGGTCTTTGTGTGACCCATTTTGCTTTGTCATGGGTTTTATGTAAAAGTGGGGCTATTGCGTAATCCACCTGCAAGTATTAACCCATTTTTGGGCAAATAAGGACTGACCTAGCATATAGGTCGACGAGAATGACCCAGCACTTTTTGCAGTGCAGCCGATGGCGGGTTTAAACCTTTAGTACGGTTCAATTTTTCTTCCAACCTTTCCTTCTTTGAAAACGGCTATAGAGGTCCTTATAGAAGTAATTATTAACCAAAGAGAATCGTTTTTGCAAGTAAATGCGTCCCCATCCTAAAAGCATTTAACCTTTTACCTTCTAAGTAGTAGTAAAACAGGGCAAAGGCGGGCAAACAGGGAGATGCATTGCAGTATTTCCTCAACCCAAAAGTGTCATTGAAATCACAAAGGAATTAGGGTCCATCATTCGTTGTTGACGACTGAAATGGTCGGAGTCATTACAGATAAACGGATAAAATATTTCTTCAGTATTTCTCAAAAGATTGCTGGGGATGATCAGGTAAAGTGAGTAAAGGATAACTTATGTTTGACAATCAAAGGGACTTAACACTGTTATGGTTATTTAGTGTATGGCGATGGGTGTTCTTTTGGACCAACGTCCAATAATTTGACGGATATCATCAATTACGTTAGAGTAATCTAATCGAACCAGCTCATCAGTATTAAAAAAAGCCAATTTCCAAAAAGGAAAATCTGACCCGGTGTCCCATATACGTTTGTCAATGTAACCGTAAACTTCCTTGGTGTTACGCTTTTCTCCAATGTAATCAAACAGATCCTTTTTTCATAGTTACCCCAAAGACCAGATAAAAACCTAAATCATCAAAAAGGGTCTATTACACCCCTGAAGGATACACGACTACCATCGGTAACAAAGCAGAATCATCTGTATATTTAATTACTTTAATTTCACAACAAGGAAGTGTGATACCTCTCATTGGGTCGTTTTGACAAATATGAATAGTAAGTATTTCAACACACAAAATAAAGAGGTAAGAGAGAAAATTGTGGCCATCAACCACGACGCAGGAGGTAACAATATTGTTAAACAGTTTACATTATTTGTTAAAATTACTTTTAATTCCCCAATAATGAGTAATTAATTACCAAAGAACACCATGTAAAATGGTATCAAGTGCTTTCTCAAGAGTCAATTAAAAGCAGATGAGCTAGAATTTCTCCAAATCAGTGTACATCGAAAGATCGTAAAGTAAACTTACATTTTCTTCAATATATCTACCCGATATGAAACCTTCCTGGTTATCATGAATGAGATTGGGGGAGTACTTCTTTCATCCTATTTGCAATAAAATTAGAAATTATTTTGTAAAACACAGTTAGGAAAGAAACGAACGCCAGGTTTTCAGGCGTACTCTCTGGTTATCTTTTTTTGGCGGCGGGGGGGGGGGGGGCAGGATTAATTACCCCTTGTCTCAAAGTTGTGTAGAGGGTTTCTGTTTGCCAGTAAGTGCATAGAACAATTACGAAAAAGTACAAAAACGCGGCCAAAAGTATTAAAAACCTCTAGGGACAATTCATCCAAACCCGGTATACAATGTATCATTTTTAAGCTTCCTAACAACATCAATTAGCTCAGATTTAAAGAAATGTCTCCAGTTTATCTGCTGTATGAAGAGATAAACTCGGAAAGGTGACCTTATCAATGAAAACATCTAATGATTCTAAATTATTAGCATCGCGATTACAATATTAAGAGAACAAATTCGAGAAGTATGCATAAGTTTCATCGATAATATCATCTTCGTCATATACACTCTAAAAAATGTTGGTTAAAAAGGGTTGGGTAAAATTCAAAGTGCCTAACCTGGGCAGTTTGGTAACCAACAAAGTGTCAAAACAGATTAACCAAGTAGGTTTGTTAACCTTCAGGTTGGGTAAAGTCCATCTCTCTTGCAATATTACCCAGGTTGGTTAAAGTGAACTGATTTGCGCGCCATACGTACGTACGCAGTTATTGAAAAGGTAGTATACTGCACTGTAGTATACGGACGGTACGTACGTACCTACGTACACTTGTACAATGTTGGGCAAAAGAACCAAAAAACCTATTGGCCAACTTTTGGTGAAATGGTTTAAGTGAATTTCTTTACCCAACACTGGTTAAACATACACCTATTTCTAATTTTTTACATTCACAATTAACATTTTGCAAAACGTTTACTTACACTGTGGGAATTTTTGGTACAACAATTTGAAAAAATGCATGTTTAAAATGCTGTGAAATGTTTATATACCTATCCTTTGAATGGAGCATTCCGAATTTTTCAAAGCAAATTTGTGTTTATCCTTTATTGCAGGTCTAATTGATACTTAAATTGAAGCTGGCAATGGTGAATTCTTACAGAAAATTATGTTTCTCAGTTGTACAATACAACATAAAAAAGGAGAAATTGAATATCGTGAAAAAATTGTATTATTAATCGTTTATAATAATTAACAAGTCTCACTGAATATATATATATAAATATATATATAGTATTATATATATATAATATATATATATATATATATAATATATATATTATATATAATATAAATATATATATATAAATATATATATATAGATATATATATATATATACATATTATATATATATATTAAGTATATATATATATATATATAATAGCCAGACCATTACATTCATTTACATATGCATTCCTTATTAAAATCCTGCTACTTTTAAAATGACTAGCATTAGCAATGCCGGTAGCTTTTAAAACTTGTAAAAGGTAACTTCTCTGAGATGTTCTAACCCCGTTAGGTAACTTGTTTTACCCAACCGTTGGTTCCGTATGCCTCCTAACCGGAT
>JAIZAY010002277.1:0-10432 GCA_029531755.1 Holothuria leucospilota | reverse complement strand
AGGGCCCCCTTCTTTTTATTTTATTTTTTTTACGCACGTGTCAAAACTGCCTGACAAAGATGGCAAAAAGGTGCATGTTGCACAACTGTGAGTTTATTACATAAAGTAAACTTAAATCCAGAAATGACAGTAAAAACAGTGTGCGGAAGACTCCATCCCGAAGGTGCTGAAATAAAACTTGATTTCCGCTGTTGAAAAATTGAAAAAAGGAAGATGCAGTCCCCCAAAAAGGATGCCGGCGGGGACGGGAAACATTTTATTTATTTTAATTGACCTTATGTCTTATTCCTCCGACTTGACTTGCATGCAACTTTTAGTCTCCACGTGTCCCCTGCACCCATGGGCGTCCGCAGAAAAAAATCAGGGGGGCAAAAATTTCTCGGGGAGGGCAAAAGGTCCGCGACACCATGAGTTTGCGCGAAGCGCAAGAAAATTTCGGCCCGAAATGCCTCCCAGATCGCTGGAAAAATGCCATTTTTAAAGCCTATTTACCACATATAAACAGGGAAAACGTTTTGTTCGTTTTTTCTTTATCTCTATACGTTTTTAAAATTTTTGATTTTCCGGGGAGGGGGAGGGGGGTACCCCCTGCCCCCTGCGGACGCCCATGCCTGGACCCGTGTAGAAATTTTCAAAGGGCACAAGCTATACATGCGCGTTTGAAGGGATAAAGGCATATCTTTTATGGGGGTAGGGGAATAACATGTAGACCTGTTTTGTTAATTGTTGATGGGGGGGGGGGTGGCGTACAGTAGAATCGCGTTCGAAGCTACACCGTTACTGAATATTTGACCTACCGTATTACAACACTTTCTGGTGGTCCAGTATTGAGGTTTTCTCCTTTTCAAACTGTCTCCGGGAGTTGTCGGGGGGGGGGTGGGGTGGGGAAGGGTCCGGAGACAATTGTTAAGTTACGCTATCTACCCCTCCCCAACTCACACACTCTTCCTATTGTGGTTGGAAATCTAGCCAAACTTACGGAAGGGTACGGTGATGACGGTGTAACTGCAATAACCGATAGAGGGTTATTCGAAAAAGCTTATTCGAGTTAGTTTGGGATATGACACTTCAAAGAAATTGGTTTATATAATAAAGGCTAATAATCAAAAAGACAGACAACAAGCATGTTTGCAGGGAATAGAAGCCTCTCTTTCCTGTAAAATTGGTGGCCCTTAAAAGAGCCTTTTTGTTCGACGCCCCTCGGGAGTGTCTGGTCACTCAGTGTCCCGTTGCTTTGCCTTCAACCTCTAAGACCTTCGGTAGAACTTTCTGAATATGCCCAATGTACTTCTGACACTTTTCTGGCGTTATGCGCTCGTGCCAAAACTCCGCGATCATCCTTTTCAAGTCAGGCAAGGTGTATGGTTTTTTGTCCACCCGTAAGCAATGCTTCATCTCGTGCCACACCATTTCGATAGGATTCAGGTCGGGGCTTTCAGGGGGCGTTGGCCACCAAGGGATGTTATTGGCTGCCATAAAATCTTTGGTGAAGCGACTGGTGTGCTTCGGGTCATTGTCTTGAATGAAACGGTAATTACCGTCAGGAAAAGCGACCGTTGCGAAAGGAAGGAGGCCTTGCTGTAATAACTGATGACAATAAAACTCACTGTTCATTATACCATCAAAAATGATTATATCTGTAGCACCTCGCACGGAAATACCGGCCCACACATGTACCTTCGTTGGGTGTTTGGGCTTTCCGATGAGTTTGGGCAACTCCCCTCTTCTGCGGAATTGTATTTTTGATGTGTGATCAATTTCCACCGAACACTCGTCGGTGAAAATAGCATTCAGGAAGAGGTCCTTGGTCTCTAAACACCTTATCGCGTACTCAAGTCGGGCGGTTTGGTTTTTGTGACGTATGAGCTGAGCGTAACGGGGTCTGGAGCAAACCCACTGTAGTTTTGTCCTTCGCACCCTCCTTATGGCGCTTGATGTTACCACCAATCCATACTCTTCTTCCAGTTTTCGCTGGATGCGTACCGATGTAATTTCTCTGTCTTCTGTTATGAGCTGGTCAATGTAATTTAAGTGTTCCTGCGTAAGTTTTGACGAGGTTTCGTTCCTTCTTGGCAGATCACTGAAAGTGTGGTGTACACGCCGCCTTGAAATAGTATTCTGAATCGTCTTCAGTTCTACGAAAATTCCTTCTTTTATAAGAATCTTACGGATGTCCGCGTTGCTCTTTCCCTCTTGAGAGAACTGAAAAATCCTACGTCGCAATTGCTGAGATAAGCGAGCCATTTTATTAATGCGGTATTGTATAGTAGAATGCTTTGCTGTGATTCTGGCGTTTCCTTAAATATAGTTCATTCGCATCCTGCTTTTGTTCTACGATTCAATTTATCCGCCAATTCGATACTGAAATCTCATTGGTTCAGTAGGCAGCTGGGAGCAAGCTATATATATAGGGATGAGTAAGCAAATATATAATCCACGGAGTACTGACCTACTCGGTTGTGCAGTCCCAATTGGCACTTGACAATCCCCAGCCTCCCCTCTAAAAAGTACTACAGTTTTATTTATTTATTGGACCTGTTCTCTAGATGTCATTAATTTAGGAGCCACAATCTTAACTTTCCGACGGAATTTAGTCAACCATGATGCAGTGTACGCTGTTGTGCGAATTTCAACGCCGGCCGGGACTTACCCCTGGCCTAGATGGTTGCACAGGAAATTTTTTTCTGCCAGCAAAGACAAAACCATTGAAATATTTTACAAGTACATTTTTCAAACCTAATTACGAAAGGAGACTTGGTATGGCAGTCATTTGCAGTTTCACTTTGTACTTTTTTTTAAGGGGGCGTACAGGTCACAGCAGTGTTTTTGAAAAAAATACATTTGTAAAGTCAACTACTACTTACTCGCATCGGGATTTCGTAAGATCCCTAGCGGCTGGACGAATATAAGTCAACCTGTTCCTTACCATGACAAGCAGATCTGAGCTTGATATCTATAGATTGCACAGCGGAAAACGAACCGACGAAGAGAGAGAGAGAGAAAAAAAGACAGCAAAACTCCACTGTCTGACTAAAGGCATACAACTTTGGACTGAATTTGACAAAATCCACATAGTGTCCCATATGACATGAAACCATATTTAAAAGCATCACATTACAGGGTACGACATAATCAGAGCACAGATCTTACTACGGCGCCAAAACATGGTTAGCACTCCAATGCTCGCCCTTGATCAAGGTTACCTTCATGCAGGGTTGGTAGGCTATACCTAGCCTCTGGCAACCCCACAGAGCCACCCACCCTATCCCTCCATTACCTTTCCTGGCTACAGATATAACAAAACATACTGTAGGTTACAAATATTGCTTGTTTGAAAATTGCCCCACAAATTTCAAAGAGTCCACAGCCTTCAGATAGTTCATGTTTCTCAGTGCCTGTTTCTACATACGTAAAAAGCTCACCGCATGCCTACACACCAAAATATTGAAGTACAAGATTGCTCCTTAACTGACCGGTCCTAGTTTTGACCGAGATGTTCTCCCTAAGGGTAAACAAACTGTCACTCAAGTGTCACTGGTACAAAGATGGATTTTTTACAGCTAAATTTCAATTGCTTTTTGAGGGTTTAAAGAAAATTACCATGCGGGAAGGTTGAAGCCTATTGCCATGCCCAATACAACTTTCCGGTTTCAAATGGCTACTGAATAAATTGCAGTAAATGCCCTTCAATGATTCAACCTCCGTTAGACATCCCCGCAAAAACAAACTTACAGCTTGGTTTTCCTTTTGCATCTCCTCATTCCGTTTTCCTATCCGAGGTTGTCCTTTAATCAGCCAAGTGGCCATCCGTATCAGGTTTTACATTTTGTGTTTAGACTAGACCCTTGTGTATTATTTGTACTGGAAAATGAGAATTTTGATACAATGTTGGTTGAACTTGAAGTCCAATGCTTAGTCCCTAATGATCACAGTGGCGGCGGAACCGGGAGGGGATCAACCCTCCAAAAAAAAATAAAATAAAAATAAATAGGGCTAAGCCCCTCCCCTAATAGGCCTATTTGCAAAGTACTCCGAAAAGTGGGGTCCTCGGTTAGAATATCTAAGTGGGTGCTACACATATTCTTCATCGGTCCTATTCACTTTCAACTTCGAACAGTCGAAAAGTGCCGTTTCCGGCCATCTGGAGGTTTGTAAAGCAAGAAATTTTCATGTATGCTCTGCGCCAACTGTTGGTGGCGACCCGCTTAGATAGTCATGCTGGCACTCAGCCCCCAATATTTTTTTTCTTCCGTTCCGCCACTCCTGTCTAATCGTAAGTGGGTAATTGCTTTGCATACCCAAAAATACAGGACTAGGTCTATCACACCCGTGACAGTACTACGAAGGGTATACGACATTGAAATATTACTATTAGGCCTATTACTACTCATATTCAATTCTACTGTAGGCTATTTTGAGTTTTGAATTAGGCCTATGTGCTCATCGAGGTTCATAACTCTTGCAGCGAACTCGCATTCAGTGGCGAAGCCAGAATTTTTTGAAGCAGGGGGCACTGAGGGTCACGAACCAATCTTTGCGTTGGGGGTGGGGGAAAAATTTTTGAATTTTCTCCCTCTCTTTAGTACTAACATACAGTCCATAATTTTTCATGGAGAGGGTGGACCACCAACGGTAACACGACTTTGCCATTGGTACTTCTTCTATATAACAAAACCAGTTTTCTAGTGGGCCTAGTAACCAAATTCTTTCATCGTTTGTCTAAATGCCTGAAAGTTGAAACCTAAGTTCCGTTTCAGTAGGACCCTATATTGCAATTCCGCCTGATGCATTTTTCTCGCTTCATTCTTTTATTATTTTGCAAACAGTCATAAAGTACACACCCCACATATTTCCCCATATATTTTACTCGAGTGAGTCCAGAGACATCTCATCGGGCATCTGAAACCTACGGTCACGGTCACCTCCAGTGCACTGTACACGGCACAACGGTGTTCACCCAATGCCATGAGGCGACGCGGTACTATAATTACGGTACTATAACCTCCAACGCACAGCTATGTATAGTTAGGCCTACTTCCAAAGGACAGTATAACAAACACAGCCACTCTTCTTTTCCTCTTTTTAAGTAGGCCTAACTTAATATATAGGCCTATACCAGTCCTCTCAAAGGGGCAATCGGAATTGTTTTCACAATTTCTTCGCAATAATTCTTCACCACATTACATCGGGTTATTTAACCAACAAAAGTGATCTGACATCACGGTCTAAAATTGCAGTTGTCGTGTAGATGAGGCTGTCTTGCATTGCATCATAAACCTGGGATTTTTATCCGAAAATGTTAAGAAATTCTCAGGCAAAAATAATTAACACAATATTTAACTATCTTCTCACTGGAAAGACCTGTTCAATGTATCTATATTGTGGTAAACAATCATTTTTGAAACGAAAATCTCTTTCAATTCAGTTTCCCGTTTTCACCGATTTTTTTTTTTTTTTTGTTTGTTTGTTTGTTTGTTTCATTCCGTTTTTTGGTTCATTCCGTTACGGGACATTGTCTCCCAATTTTCCACCCCACATTTAATTTTGCTGTTACACCATAGGTCCTATCGAAAAGAGATGCCAATCTCTACACTGTTATCATTGTCACAAATCTCAGTCTAGGCCACTGAGACAGGCAATGTAAAGAACTCCACATGCCTTTAATGGAAACCTACCAGTGGCTTATTCTTGGCTTGATTTACTATAACTTCCATAATTTCTGGGGCCTGTCAAAGGTGACCTCCATACAAAGTTAGATGGCATCATTGGCATGTGTCCTTTTAACCCCTTAATGACAGCTGCATCATGTAAGGCCTATCGCATCATTTGTCGTAGCATGGAGTTGCTATTTGTCAAATAGCAACTTCCTGGTCGTAGCGTGCGGCTGGGTTGAAACATGGAGTTGCTATTGAATTTATATATAATACATTACTGGTTTAATTCTAAAAATTCGAGGTTTGATTGCATTTAAGAGTACGCTCTTCCTAAAGAACAATTAGGCCTACAACACTGAAAGTACAGTACAACCTTTTGCTAAAAGCAGAAATTTCTGTTGGTCCTTTAACTTCACGGTGGGTGTAGAATCAAAATGTAAACACGAAATTCCCACAAGGGTAACCAAAATTAGGTCAAGAACGAAGAGAGCTGAAATGATCGCTGAGGTAAGTTCTAGCAGGGAGTTGCTATAGCAACTCCCTGGTTCTAGGCATCTTTTCTTGTTATGTAGGCGCATACAAATGAAAATTTAACAAGAGGCAGTTACATAATGTTCGGCAGCGTTTCAATTTTAGCCTCACGTTACAATGTAGTTATAAATATTGTAACTAAAGTTAAGCCCGTGATAAACACTGTCAGTTTTCATACTAGTCAGTGATTTTATACTTGTTCCGTCTTCGATATCACCGAAGTAGTAAAATATCTCTATTGGAAAGTGTTTTTACGTAGGCCTATCAACGTTAATGACACGGAACAACAGCAGGCATGCATATATCAATGGGAGTCAAAATCTCGCACCATTTTGCATCTTGGGCTGCTTGAAATGGCATAATAAGTTTGGATCCCTTACCACACAGCCTAGACTTCTTCCTTCATTTACCCCCCCCCCCCCCAAAAAAAAAAAAAAAACGGTAAAGGGATACAAAACCAAAAGGACTTCAACGCCTTTCAAAGAGTATTTCTACTCGTTCATTTCAATTTTTTAAGGATGTTTCACGAATGAACGAGAGAAAAATTAATACTGTACGCTTTGCCAAATATACTCTCAACCTTCCAGAGACCAGGGCCGCCGATATTTTGCGGCACGAGCTTTATATTGGACAGTGCAAACTGTTAACCCAATTTTCCTCATTCGTAGCTGCATTTTATATACATTTTTAGGAAACCGAGACGGCCAGAATGCAAACCGGGATAGCATGGCCCAAACCGGGACAGCCCTACCCCGCGGAGCGGACTCGGTTTGTTCAGTCCCCCTTTAAGGCTTCACAAGCCACATATGACTGAACAAGGAATATGCCCTAAAGTCTGCTACGTAGGCAAGGACAGCCCCAGTCAAACCGAGACGGTCGGAATTTGTGCATTCTATCGCCGCAGTAAAGCCCGTACCTCTGTTTTAGTCTAAAAAAATTGTTGTCATGTCCTGAACTGTGTGAAACAGCATTTCCCGTGGATCAGACTTCCATATTTTCGTTAGCGCACCGTTCGATTTCGTTGCGTCTAGCTCATTTTCGATCGATGTCGACAATCTGTCCCATGGTCCCCATTACGGGCGTAAATACGGACTGGGGGGTGACACCCCCAGTGAAAGTCAAAAGTCGGTCTCTGGACGCCAAAAAGTCGGTCTCATATCCAGTTTAATTGGCCTTTGTGACAGTAAACCAGACACGAACACCATTTGCATTAAAAAGGTCATCAGAAATTCGGACCGTAAACCAATTGGAGTCGGCATTCAAGAAATGAAGTCGGTCCTCAAAGTCCAAAAATAGTCCCCCCCCCCACATGGGAATTCCTGTATATACGCCCCTGGCCCTCATGTTCTGTAGAACAACCACAACCAAAGGTCTGAAGGTATAAATGTAAGAGCGGGACACTAATTCAAGAGACTATGGAATACAAGGAATATTTTCGATACGTTCACAAGGTATATTTTCGATATGTTCACACTATGCAGACTGATGATCGGTCTTCCACTCATTCATGTCTTTTACATAGGGCGATTCCGTAAATACGGGAGTCAACTTGTGACATTTTAGTAAAATTATCAGTTACGTAATTAAAAGGTTAACTAGACTGTTACCATTTTATATTGTGCTTGGGTAGCCTACAGTAAAATTGCAAATCATGTGAAAAGTTTGAAAACAATTCTTTCCAACAATAGTATGTTACTGTTCAAAACAGGCTGATTTTCCCCCGTGTAAACGGGACACCAAATATATTTTCATGGGCGTCCGCAGAAAAAAATCAGGCGGGGGCAAAAATTTCCAGGGGTGGGCAAAACCGCGCCACCATGAGTTGGCGCGAAGTGCAAGAAAATTTTGGCCCGAAATGCGCTAGAAATGGCATTTCTAAAGCCTATTTACCGCATATAAACAGGGAAAACACTTTTTGTTCGTTTTTCCTTTATTTCTTATTAGTGTTTTCAAATTTTTGATTTTCCAGGGTGGGGCAAGTGCCCCCCCCCCTTTGCCCATACCTGCGGACGCCCATGCGTATTTTCTATATAATAATATAAAAACATAATTTAAGTAATCCAAAGAGGAGTGTGCAACCTTGTAAATGGTATGATCTATGATCTTCTATAAAAAGGAAATGCAGAAAATATGGAGATTGAGTTGAGCTTGTAGAAATGTACTTCTTTTAAAAGTGGGACTCCGTTTGGTGTACAGATCATTTTAATAAGGAAAAACGCATTACAAAATTCGAAAATGTCACACTCCTGGTATCCCTTTTTCTTTGGGGATAAAATCAGTTTTTGGCACGTCATATCATAACCATGCAGTTACTGATATGTTAAGCACATTTTTAGAATACAGGAGGCACCCCTAAAGCTTATGACTGAGACCATTTCCCTCTACTTCGATGCTTTATGCACTGCCAATTTGAAGGTAAAATATATCACTATGACACCAAATTTAATGACTCCTCTGTTTAAGGATTCACCCATAGACATAATACTTGGGCTAAATGCATGCAGTTCCACCCAAGCTGGCTGCGGAAGGGACGCCGAATTCTACGATCTACTTGTAGGCTATCATATAATTTTACAAGAAAAAGATGTTCCGATTACATTAGAAAAGAATCGAGCTCATGCAAACAATAAATCCTAGCAGTTAAGTTCTAAAACCAAATCATAAAATAACAAATTTTCGAAGAAATTCTCCGTATAAAAGCCCTGGTACTTGTAGCATACTACGGAAATAAACTTAGCCTATATGACAACATGCAAGTGACAGAGTAAATAACTTGTTACATACCAGGCCTATGTAGAAACCAAAAAAAATTGCTATATCTATCCTCAAAACCTTGTACAATGGAATAAAAAAGTGAAAAGAAAGAAGAATTAGAAAAGGAACCTTCCGCAATGTTAAGTGTGCACTAATTCCAACGTTTGATACAGTATGCACCAGACTTGGATCTAACAATTCATTGACTTTTTTTTTTTTCGTTTTTGCAGAACAAATATGTAGATGCCGAGCAGTGGGTATAATACAGAGGTGGGCAACCTACGGCCCGGAGGCTGCATGCGGCCCGCGAAATGTCTCAAGGAAAAGAAAAAGGTGGCAATAAGCTACCAAAAATCCAGCACAAAACATAGAGAAATTATTTGCAAACTTTCAGTGCCACAAATCTCCTTATTATTACCCCCCTCATTAAATACTGTCAGGAAAGAGACACGGATCCGAGGGGGTACTTCCCCCGCCTCAGCCCCTTTTTGCCACATGAACAATAACAAATATGCGAAAATTAGCATAATGTTAATCAATGAGAATACTCAGGGGGACTCACCCTTATTGCAAAGGTCAAAATATCGGCCGCTTAGAAGCCCTAGATTCTATTCCAAGCCTGGAAAGTGCCGTTGTCGGCTGTCTGACGGGTTGCAATTTTTCAAAATTTTCTGCACGCTCCGCGCCAACTGATGGTGGCGCTCCGGTTAGATAGTCTTTCGGGTAGTAGGCCTATTACATATTTTTGGCACAGAATCGCGTCTAACCCACCCACACACGTCTTTCTCTAAGTTCAGCCCCCTCCCTTTTCCAAATGTCTGGATCTGCACCTGGGTAGCCTGTTTTCTCCATCACTTATCAACGATACTATATGAAACGTTTGTGAATAAAGATTTGCTACTGTTTAAAACTCCTCAGAATTAAAGGTTTGAAATCAACAGCAGGTCGTTGGTTACCTACGGCCCGGTCAATTTTTTATTCCTCATCTGGCTCTTTCAATCAAAACGGTTGCCCCCCCCCCTCAATATGAAAAAAATATAGCGAACAGCATTTTTCTTTTGTTTTTCACAAGCATACCTATAACCGAAACAAGTTAAACTGCATGATTATGAACACGTGTAAAGAATGACGTGGTTGCAGCACGCTTACAAAATAAACATAAACCAGACCGTTAAAGCCTAGGGGAAAAAGTGCTCGGTTTCGTACACGCTTTTTTCCAATTTCGTGTTTTAATTTCTAGTGGCCATGTGGCAGTCGGCAACAGTTAAATTGTGAAAACATCGTAACACGATTCTCCATCCTTGAAGAATAAATTTGCAGGTCAAAC
This sequence comes from Holothuria leucospilota, assembly GCA_029531755.1. Lineage (NCBI taxonomy): Eukaryota > Metazoa > Echinodermata > Holothuroidea > Aspidochirotida > Holothuriidae > Holothuria > Holothuria leucospilota. The sequence continues at coordinate 166 of JAIZAY010002277.1, read as the reverse complement.
CTCACTGCATTTAAGCATTCCCCGCACCGGCAGTGAATCACTGAGCACTTTGGGGTTTTCCCCCTTTTTCGGCAGTGGGAGTATACGGTTAGTTAGTTAGATGAGGTTTAACGTCCCAGTGGGAGTATACGGACGACTTAAATTGGGATAGTGATGCTGACATTCA
>JAIZAY010002147.1:0-11196 GCA_029531755.1 Holothuria leucospilota | reverse complement strand
TTCTTTTTCCAAGTATGTTTGATCCTATTGTAAGGAGAGTTCACTCGTACAATTTGTTGCCCACAATAACACATAAACTTTTACTTCAACAGATCGCTCAAACGTTTCTAAAATATGAGCAGATAAGGGTTAGTGCGTCCTTTCTATAAATAACAGCTGTTGACAAAAACCATAGGAAAGGGCCGTTTAAGAACGTGATACAGTCGTTTTCCAGGAAAACCGTTACAATTAAAATTATCTGTCACGGAAAAAATGCCTCAAAGTGTAGTAAAGCTAGAGACACCCTAAATAAATTTACTCTATTTATTACTAACATCTATTAATCTACAAACACTTATAGATTAACAAAACCAACAAGACACAGAATGAAAACACTGTGACAAGTCCATAAAGCGACTGCTATACTTCGCATTCGCTCGTAAAAACGATCAAACTGTAGGCCTAACTTCCTTATAAGTGAAATCCTTCCAGTTCTCTTAGAGCAAATGAAGAAATCATTCCACTACAATGTGAACATGCATAACTTAGAACATTAACCAAAAAAAAATTTATAAACTAACCTTCCGTGGGAGATCTGCAGATGTGACTTGTTCTCATACAGGGCCAGGCACAGACAGGAGACACTCTTAACTTATACATCAACCACATCTAATAGAAGGCAGCCCTGGGTCCACCCTCCCATTTGGGGACACGCCTAAAAAAATACCTTAGAAAGTAAGAAATACGCTATCATCTTAACAGCGGAGGGAGAAGGGCGGGGGAGGGTGGGAGGGGGGGGGGTGGGAGAATCCCAGCATCCCAAGCCAGAACCCTAACCCTGTTTGCACTCCAAAGTAAATACAGAATTATACTTAAGAAACTTACATAGTACAAGAGTCACGCTGTCTGCCTTCCGGAGGTCTCCCCACATGGACTAACAGGAAACACAAAAAAGCAACATGATTCTGGAGTTCTTAACTCTTACACAATCAAGGAGCAAGTGATTTTTAGAGCCAATGCCTGCTCCCGTTAGACCTCATTAAAACCAAAAGAAACAATGTTGACTGGCATGCAGCTGTTTTAGGTGTGGTGCCAGTATCACAGCCTGTGGTGAAGGAGCAAGAATAAACAAGACATATGTCTAGACTAGTTGCGGTGCCTTGACAGTAGCAACTATTAGGCCTAGTGTTTCATGTTAATTATTTTTAGACTAGTGTATGACTGCTTAGTCACAAATGAAGTATGACATAAAAGATAGGCGGGGTGTATTTTCACCCCTAATTGGGTTACGACTTTGAAAAAAATTATAACTGCATTAGAAAACTCTGCATCTTAGAGAGACGGTTTCTCCGCATAATTTTATTTAAATTTGAGTCGGAAGTTTGTTACGATTTAAAGATTGTTGCTCACACCCATTCTGAGACCACTGGAAATTTTTTAGAATAAGGTTGATATTTCACTTAACAATGGTCCTGAGGAGAGTGAAGGTGGGTGGGATGATATGAACATGTGAATTATGAGTAAAATTGTCAAAAGAAGGGGAGTGATGAATTATGGAAAATTTGCCTTGAAAAGTATTAAATGTATCTAAATTTAGCTCCCTAAACCCCTACTGCCCACCCAAAGGCGCTTTAGTGTGCGCAGCTGGCTCTACTTCTCTCCTACTACTTCTTCTTTAACTTTTTCTCTACCTTTCCCCCTTCTAACTATAAAGCTTCCCTCCTCTTTCAATCTCTTCTTTTCCCTCTATGCCTCCCCCTATTTATACATCGTTCTTTTCGCTTTTTTCAACTGATTTCGTCGGCTATGGGAAGAGTTTAAGTTCGTTTAGAAGGTGATTTTGACTGGCTTTACGAAGATGTTTTGAACCTATTAATTGTTTACAAGCAGTATGTAAAGCAAGGATGAAATTTTTTCCGAGTTTCATAGTTCAGTTAAACAAAAACATTGTCATATGATTGAAATAGGCGAGGGTCAGTTTTTTCACCAACTTCCAACTAATTTCAAAACTACTAGCAATAACAAAAACCTCTAGCAATGCCAAATGAATTAATTAAAATAAGCGCCAAAACAACCGAATAATTCCCTTTGTACAACACTCAGAAGTGCAAAAAACAAATCACTAACACTTTATCTTGTTCTATCTACACTGTGTCAACCTCAATTCCGATGGGCGCTCGTTCACAAAAATAACCTAACCGACCATGCTCAAATAAGCTGACTAGTGTGTGTAGAAAATTGTCTAAAAATAGAGAACACCGCCCCACGCATTTACAGAAAGAAAAATCCTCCCCCAATTACACCCCCTTAAAAAGGTCACAAGGTCCCCCGAAAGTACCTTACCCTAAAAGTAATCCAACCACCCCTACAACTTGCGACTACGTCGTTAATATTCTGATAACAACCAGCCGACTAGGAGGAGTTACGGTCCAAAGTCCAAAGTCGCAATTTTGTGTCGACGACATAAGTTGCGTATGCCTGCGTGGCAGGCACCGCAACTAAAAAGGAAAGTACGGTACTACATACATTGCAAAGTCACCTTATCATTGTGGCACAGGTGGGTGATATAATGCTGACAAGATTGACAGTAAGTTTAATTTAGTAGACAGAGCAACTTGAGAACCACACAAGTGACCCCATTTGGTTGCTTCACAAGAACACCAATGCGAACCATTAAGGACAAAAAAGTATGATTTTGGTAGCGTATGTATTGATGGTATTTGGAATCCCCATGGATTAAATCCAGTGAGACTGGCATGACACCAGACCAGAAGTTGTGACTGAAATATAGTCAGGTATTAACCTGCCCCAGCAGCTTTGTAGGCCTACTGTTATGAAAAAGGAAATGTGATTGTACTCATACACTGTACATTTGTACTCATTCAACATAGCATAGCATAACATAACATAACATAGGGCCAAGGGATCTACATTGGTAATTGACAAAGGGGAGGTCAGGTGTAATAAAATCCTTATCTGTTCATTTCTTTGAAAGAAACCAATACCACTTCTAGAATGACATTTAAACCCTGCCCAGTGAGGAACTTTGTTCAGTTGATTCAGTAGACAACAGGTAAGCTATTGACATATCCTCTCATTGCACAGTTAAGTCTTTTGTGTAGGGTATGCATAGGAAGTCTTTATTTACTAAATGAAGGACTAAGGTGTCACTTGGAATCAGTCAACTATGAAGGCAGATACCAAGTTTAATTGGATTAAGTAATAGATACACAGTTCATGGTTCCAAAAATGGGATCTGGCTCTTAAAGTAGATGAGTGCATAATGTAACCAACTTTAATTGATAATGGTGGAACGAGATTGCATTTATACTTAAGCCAAAATTTACGGGGATTTTTTATATTCATGGCATCATTACTTATCAGATATTAGCATGTGCGTATATTTGTATGCACTTTGCTTCTTGTGGAAAAACACTGTTCCACGGAACAGTGGCTTTTGAAAAGTTAATGTTCCAGTACTAAAAGCACTGTTCTCGGAACAGCGGAACAGTGGGAATTTCGACCCCTGGGTAGTCAAAATTTTTCCAAGTGGGATGGTGCACAGATACTGTAACATGTTCAAACTGGTACTGCCTCAGAGGGAGAGATGGCAGGTATTGTTTCCATGATGAAAAATGGTCTCTCATGCTCTCATCCTTTCTTAGTTTTGATATCCTGGCAAACAGAAGAACTGGTTGTACCACATGGAAAGTTTAAAGAGTTCTGCAAAGTTGAAATGGATCATTAAGGAGACTCTAATTTTAGTTGGCTACCAACTGTAGTTGGCTCTGCAATGTGTGCTGCTTGGTACATGTATAGAAAGAATATTGTTGGTGTATTGATATTATGATCAGCAGCATTCCCTGACGTCAATGTGTTTGGAAGAATGGGATGTTTTCTGTTTGTTTTAGTATAAAAGAACATATCACAAGTTAATTGCTTGATTTGTTTCAGAACTGAAACCTATTTCTGTGATAACGGATCTTCCATACATTCTGCTGTCCACACAATAATTAGTTGTTTGCTTGCACAATGAAAGCACTATGTTTTTACTGCTTACAAAAGCTTGGATTTTGAAAGCTATTTTATGAAGTATCCAACCATAAGTAGATGACTGAATAGTTTGTTGTGCACTTTTCTGTTCAGTTCTGAGAGTTGGTTTTTGATTCAATAATTTATATTGAGACCTATTATACTGAAGTAGGTACAGACCTACCAACATAAACTAATCTCAAAGTGTAAAATTTCAAAATGGCCTCCAAATTGTTAAGTTTCATTAGGTAAAACTGAACCATTATGAGCAGGGTTGTAGCCAGCCCAATTTGAGTGCCTGCTAAAGTCCCATACAAGAGCACTGAGTTCTGCTCACAGAGCGTGTGACTTTTGGTCAGTAGTGTAGCTGGTCAGCTCTGCATAACTTTCACAAACCACATGTGTAGGATAATGAATGTTAGGTCACACACTATGCATGCTTAGCCTAGCCTTATAAAATCTGTGCTGAAACAGGATTTGCCAAAATGCGTGGAACGTGCAATGTACACTAATGTTAGTGGAAAATATTTGTTATTGAAACTTTGTTAGTGTGTTAATCTGATGTCCAACATTGGATTTTGGCCACGGATATTGCACTCTGTAGTCAGAATATATACTAACAGGACAACGAAAAGATGCATTTTATTCTGATGTACCATCAATTTTAGGAAATGGGGTGCTGTTCAGAAAGCTGATAAATTACTTTGAGTGGTGGTTGGTAAGCCTGAATGCCATTCGCCCGACCGGCACCGACCAGGGTAACTACAGCCCTGAGTATGAGATGGAACGTTTTTGAGATGCAGATGAAGGAAAACATACTGTCATGAAAGTAAATATTTTAAAGTAATTGTGTACATCACAACAAAACTGGGTGAGTGTCACTGCCTCCCTTCCCCCAGACAAGCATGCATGCATTTAACTTAATGGTCAAAATACATGCCAGTTTTGAATTTTCCTGGTGGGGAGGGGATGGGGGATACTGCACATCTGGTGCAGTCAAGCAGGTTTACAAGTGAAAGTTTTGTCTGATACCCTAGTTATTGTACAGGGATAGATGTTTGTGGAAGAGTTTTTGCAGCAAATAATCTTGGCCAGGGAATATTTTCCTGGGGGGAGGGGGGAGATATGTGGGAGATATGTCTAGTCATATATGGATCAGTACATTACAGTGGTTTAATTCTTTTCAAGAAGGATCAGCTAATAAAGAATAATGTAGGCATCATCTGCTATTAAATGTGGAATGAGCATCTTCAAGTCCTGGGAGAGCTACTGTACAGTACATAATTTGTCAAATTAAAACATGATGCCATATGAAGACTGAGAAATAAAATTTCCCCATTTCTGGCATTTTTTCCCCATTTCATCAATCCAGAATTTAAGTTTTATCCTTATTTGACCTGGTGTACACTTTAATGGAATAACGGCTGTTAAAATAATGGCCAGCTGGGCTGGAAAAAGTGTTTAATTTCCAGGAAGCAATTCTGATTTCTCACAGTTTTTTACATGTTATAATGTGCAACTACAAAAGAGCCAAATTTCCTTCCATTTGCCAAAATTTCCGTTACCTATCAGGCCTTTCCTTTTGAAAAGTGAATGTGAGCACAAAACAGCTTCTCTCAATAAGGGTTTATAGTTGAGCTGTTTTAAGTACTGTATTCATTGCATGACTGGACAAATACCCACCCAGACAAATACCCCCTGGGCAATATCCCCCGGACAAATACCCCCTGGACAATATCCCCTGGACAGTTACCCCCAGTCAATATGCGCCTGGAGACGAGCTGGTTGTATTGCCCCTTGGTGATATAAGCGACCGGAAGGGTGAATGTCTTTTTCCCCGGTCTCGTGGGTATTTGTCTCCCCGCGGGTGGTATTTGACTGGGGGTTGTTTGTCCGAGCGGCGTATTGTTCTCAGGCAACTATTCATTGCTGTTGTGGCAATGTTTACCAGGGCGAGTTTGTCACTTGTCATTTAAGGCCAGTGGTTTACACCTTGCTTGAAAGTTAGTCAGAGTGAGTTAAAGTGCTGTGAAAGCATTTGCTTGCCATAAACTTAAGGCCAACAAATAACAATATGTTTAATACAGCAGAAAGCTTCCAAGATTCACAATTTTTCTACCAATTTGTACAACTTTGGATTAAAAGCTGAAATTCCCTTAACTTCTTCCTTGGAAGATATGGTACTATTGGGATGATGTATAAATCTCAGATATGATTGACTGTAAGATATTGTCTATGTAGCAGACTTTGCCAAACTTGGGACTTTTTTGAAACTTGTTGACATAGGCATATGGGGTGTGGGGTTGGGGGTGTGGTGGTGGGGGGGGTCTTCTAGGTGGGCTGTTAGCCCTCCCATTGGGCCAGAAAAGTTGCTGTTTCCCCTTCAAAAATATAGTGCGGTTGTTCATGGTACATATTCCTACAAATTTCTCGCGTAAAAACGTTTTCAGTCCTCCCAATGAAATGAAAGTCAGGTGCCATTGTTAATCCTGATGACACAAGGCTTCTAGGACAAGCAATGCTGCTCTTCAAGTTCTTGTTAAAAAAGGTACTTATTGTTTAGCCATTGTTTTTACTGATGAGTGTTACAAGATATTAACTCCTTTACTTTAATCAATATTAACCTTTTAATACTATAGGTACTGCCATGTACTGTGTACCCCCCCCCCCTCACTTCAAGGGAATAAACTTTAAAACTCTCAGCAGTATTCTTGATTCTATTTATTGTATAATGAATTATGTAATGCTATCAAAATTTTGTTGGTCTAGTTACATTGTATATTGTACAGTATGCTTCAAAGTTGTGTTTGTGTGACTTTGTTCAGATTTGCTGCTCCGGTAAGCGGACTAGTTTTATGGAACGCGAAATTCAGGGACCTTTGATTGCTACGTCCTACCACAGCTCAAAGGAGCAACAGGAACTGTCTATTCAGTTGATGCCAAGGTCAATATTTATTAAGGATTTTACCTTTGATGGAAGCTCAGTTGCACAGGTTTGTGGTTTTAACATACTCTAGGTTACTTTTGTTTATGTTACTTACTCAGTGGTTGTCCCTCAATTTCATAACGGTCATTGTTGGAAAAGTTTAAGGGTCCATTGAGGAGTTAAATCTGTTTGGCACCTTTTTTTCAGCTTGTGTGAGTTCATTAGAGGTCATACATTATGTGTATGTTACAAAAGCAGCTGCCTGAATGGGTATAGGGCAGGTTTTCCTCAACCCTTTGTAACTCGCAGACCACTGTTGATTGCTGAAATCTTCCCATAGACAAACCTTTTCACCATGTAACTGAAATATGAAGTTTGACTTTACTTAAAACTTAATCAGTACAAGGACCCAGTTTCAACAAAAATAAGCAGTGGATAACTCCTAAAAATCCATCTTATGTGTTGGATGAAATGAGTACATGAAAAAAAATAATGGCAAAAAATAAAGACATCCCAATTTTTTATTTTCTCCTGGCTGATTTTGCAGACCACCAGACAGGAGTTTCATGGCCCATCAGTGCCCCAACAATTGAGAAAACAACGTTTGGGGTTTTTTTGTATAGCATGTTTCTTTGACACCAGTATTGTATTTTATATCGATACCATACCATTAACCTCATTTTTGTGGTCGTGTTAGAATGCATTTAGCCTTTATTTCCCTTTATGAAGGATTTTTTATCTCTTTGAAGTGTTTCTTGGTACAGTGTTGTAAAAGTATCCTCATCCTAAAAGTAATTGGAATCAAATAAAAATTTTCTATGCCCTGAGACATAATAAAAGAGTGATATCAATGTAACCCCTGCTCTAGAGTTTATGTGCCACAGTGTATTATATGGAAAAGTATATAACTGAATGAAGGATAGCAGGGTTTCCCCTGGCATTGTTTTTGTGTGTGCAGCCACCTCACAGTTTTTGGCAACCACCTCACAGAAAATTTGGTATACTTGCTACCTCGTACTGTACTAGCTATGGGAGTTACTGATAGTTCTCACTCACTGATGGTGCCAAAGCTGGCCATCATATTACCCCCATGAAACTCAATACCACCTCACACTCTCTGAAACCCTGGGATAGTGATGTCTATTCTTAATAAGATGGATGCCAATGTGCTTCATGACGGAATACCACAAGACAAACAGTTCTTCAAAAATCCCTCACATGTTTTGTTGAAAACATAATAAATGACAAACAATGTGGATCTTTCTAGCCCCCTTGTTAAATTGATACCCTTCTTGTCTTCCTAGTAAAATTACACCGCCATGTATAACAAAGTCTATGTACTATAAATCATCTGTTCTCATTTTAATTTTCGTTGAGGATTTTGAGATGATTTTGACCTTCTAGTGACATGGTAGTGGGCTGTAACAGGGTAGGAATGCTGACACTCTGAAGTTTTTGAGGTATGTTCGTTGGGTGGAAACTTCATGGAGAGCTTCCCGTAGTTGGAAATCTTTCAGTTTCATTTACACCACCCCCCTCCCACCCTTCCCATTCCATCCTCTCTTTGTCTTTTACTATTCCTTGATCAACCTTCCACTCCCAGCTAAAAGCCATCAAATCAATACTTTAAAACAAAAAACTATGTTTCAAAAATAAATACTTTCAAATGCTAGATTTAATGTTACAATTTTAATATATGCCTTCGTATGATGCTCGATTACTTTGATGGGTAGTTCGGAATCTCCAGATGAATTTTTACTGTGTCTTGTTATTATTCCAGATGAGCACGGAGGACGTGAGGTCTGTGATCTTTACCAAATATTTCAGTCCGCGTGGATGGTTGCTTATGGTGATTATTCTGATTATCGCTCGCTTTGTTTGAAATGATAGCAGATCCTTTAAAGGCCTGTAAAATGCGGACAATATCCCAAAGTAAACTAATCGCTTCAAGCGCACAAAATTGATCCAGTATAAAATTTGTGTATTGTAGATTTGTCTGTAGTCATACCAGCCAATTTATCATTCCTTTGTTTTGGGCAAACATGGTGTATCATTGCTTACTAAAGTGCTCTTTTGCCCATCAAAAGCTTCTGCATTTTCCATATTAACCCTTGACATGTATTTTTCATAGGACTGTGCTTCATCTCGTTGTGACCCATGGTGGATTAGTTTCGACTAGCGCAGGTAGGATATATATCACATTTCATTTGAGATACAGAAAGTCTATTTACTAACCATGCTGTTAGTACTACTGTACATACTTCAAGGGCCAGATATACTGCTGTTCCCTTTTGTAATAGTTAATAGTGCAGGGCAAAGGAGTGAAAATACTATACACTTTGATAATGTAGTAAAATTTTGCTCATGTGGGAACCTTATGAAGGTTTCTCCAGCTCTGGGTTGAATGACGTGCTACTTAAAATTAAGAACAGCATTGCTGTTTAGAAGTTTCATACATAGCAGACATACTGTAATTCTGATTACACCTGTAGTTAATTGCCTGTAGTCGTGCTCAGGTAGATGCGGGAACTCTTATATTGTTTCTGCATCTTCATGGCTTTGATATGTTTCTTGGTTAAGTACAAGAAGAAATTATAATTGCATCATGTTCTCCATTTAGGTACAGTACTTGAGCTTTAAATAGTGAACCTCAAAGGGTGTTGGCATTCTCTCGCTAGGTCTGCCAGAAACCCATTCCTTGCTATGGATGCATGAAAATGTTAGTTCGGCATTCAGCCTTGGATGAGAATATAACAAGATAATTCTTGAAAGGCTGAGCAATACGTTAGCCCTGGCACTCCCATTCTCAGAGTGGCGGAACTATCAAAATTCAGGATAAAAAAATCGACCACAAGTAGGATAAACTTTGCAATTTTTGGTCTCTCCTGGCAAAAAACTACAAAACATACCAGAAAAGAAATTTGCTTCCTTTATTTACTGTTATTTATTCAATTCGGTGCATTCCAGATTTTGTGCATTAATTTCTATGCAAGTTGTATTGTTGGTTTGTTTTGTAAATTGAGTTGAGCCCTTTAATTAAAATTACGCCATTGGACTCCCACAGATCCTCTGTTCAGGGACTCCAAAGCGGCCTCCAGTGCCAACATTTTGCGACCATTTTAAATTTGAGAAGTAACATGCTAACCTGTTGAGCATGTCGATGTCACCTTTAGAGGGTCAGGTTCCAATAGGGACAGGGTTGAAAATTTAGCCACTCGTTCCGATCGTCTGGTCGGGACCGGTAAAACTTTGCATCGGACAACACCACTTTCTCTCTTTGAACCTTGTCCGATGGGACAGAGTAGATTTTATTTGTAAAACTGAATAGTTCACTACATCAGCAGGAAAGTATGTCATAAAAATCCCCTTCAGAAGCTAGGGCATAGAGACAATGGCATTGACTACCATTCATCATTGTTACCATGGCCCAATAAATATGGAAAAATGCAGAATTTTAAAGTAAATGTTTTGTTTCTTATAGCAGAGACAAGGGAAATAGAATTGTTCATCTCTTGTTTGTCACTTTCATTCGGAACAACCAAAAACTATTTCAGACAACCTACTGAATTTAGCTTCAGGTTGTTCCGTCATGGGCAACACTGAAAATTTCCTGTTAAACAAACATCAGGCGTGATAGAGGCTGTTCTGTGAGAGCAAATATATGCAAGAAGCTTCCACAATTGTATAGTAAACATAAGTACAAAAATATTCACCACAAACTGTGCATGCCTGTAGCAGTTTTTAATTGGCATACATGTACAGAAGATAAGCTTCGCCTTTTTGGCACAGAGGACTGTGTCCAGTTAAAAGGAAAACAATTTAGTGCAAGTCACTTGTTAAGCAGATTTCTGGGTAGACGTTTATACTCTAAAAAGCTCGGCTTGATCACATATATTCTTCATTATAGAAAATTATGACCAATTGAAAATCAGTTGCAAATACTCCCCACCTAAAAATTGTGAACTCCAAAACCTGATCTCTCAAACTTTTGTGTGTAGATTTTGTTTGCTTTGTCTCTCCATTTAATTGTAACCATACTTTTTTTATACATTTACAGTAAAAAAAGTCTTTCCTTGCTTGATTTATGAATAGTATGGCATTGTAAGTTAGTTAAACTCCCTAGCATATGTCCCCATGATGTAAGCACAATGTTCCAACTGAAAAGCCTGCTACACCACACTATCATTGGTGCTACCATGCTAAATACTGATACAGTTTCCAGTCTGAATTGCCCTTGCAGTATTAGAAATTAAAAGAAG
>JAIZAY010001630.1:0-13913 GCA_029531755.1 Holothuria leucospilota | reverse complement strand
CCAAAGGGACCGAAAATATCTTACCACCGCTTCGCCTCTCCCAGTATGCCACTTCTTTACCATCGGTGGTCCGACAGTGGCATGCCACATATTTGCCGCTACCGATTTGCCACCCTCTTACCACCGTCGGACCATCTTCAGAATTACACTGCTTTGCCACTGCCGATTTGCCAACCTCCAGCCAACGGAGGACCGACGTCTGTGTACCACAGCAATGCCGCTGCCGACATGTATAGTCAGGTGGCTTAGCATCAATTTTCAGGAATAACGTTACCGGCTGGACAAAGGTACCAAATTTGGCATGGAGTTTCTTTTCGACCTATCTATTGATTTTATCCGTGGAACCCACTTGATCGGCTTCGATTTTCCAAGATGGCGGCCAAAATCCAAGATGGCCGCCAGAAAAGAAAAGAAATGTCATATATCTGCCTGTAAAAATCGGAGATGAACAAATGAGGGGTCAATTCAAATGTTTCCGGGGTCACTGAAACAGATGCTGGTCATGGCATGTTGATCGGGTAACCCACTTCCAAGATGGCGGCCAGAATCCAAGATGGCCGCCTGGAAAAGGCAATTTTATATAAGGCCTTGAGCCAGAGGCACTTCACGGGCACCCACCCCCCCCACAACTCTCCGACCCAATACTTTTTGGAAACTTTAGGATCCCCTAAACACGAAATCAAGTAGTAACAGTAAAAATATTGGGTCTCACTCATTCAAAATGGCCTCCAAACACAAAATGGCTGCAAAAATTATTATTTTGTAATAAATAATAATAAAGAAAATATTCTTAAAAAAATATTTTTGAGGCAGGCCATCAAACTTCTTCCAAAATTTTTTTGTCAATTTTTTTATTGGGTAACAAATATTTCCCAAATAATTAAATTTTTTTGGGTGGACTGTTTATTGGGCGAGATTAAGTTAAGTTAAAACCCAAGATGGTTCGGTGGAAACAAACACCAAAAAAAAATGGCCCGGCACAATTTATTAAAAACGATCAAAGGGAAGCAATGTATAAAAAAATAAAATATTGAGAAATTATTATTAAAAAAAAAAAATCTTTTTGGGGCCCACACAAGTTGCTCTTTTGGAAATATTTGGGGCCGTATTTTCATGGCCAAATAGTCCCCCAAATGGATTTTTTTTCCAAAGTTACTTTTTTTTTGGGATTCGGTTCAAACCAATATGGGCGGAAAAAATGGCCAACAAAAATTGGGGCCACCCAATTGCAACCAAAATTTTATATGTCAAAGATAATTTTTAATAATAGGGAAAAAAAATAATCATTAAAAAAAAGTAATTTTTCAGGGGACACACAGCTAGGCCTAAAATCTGTGGGCCCCATTTTTCATTTCGGTTAAAATATTTCTAAATGTATTTTTTTTGGGGGACATTTTTTGGCATCCATTTTGCAGGGGGCCAAACCAAGATGGCTTTCAAAAAAACAACAAAAATGGCCCCACCCAAAATATAACGATCATAGTGTATAAAAATAATATGAGGAAAATAAATCATTTTAAAATAACTTTTTGGGGTGAACCCCCCACAGTTGCCCTTAATTTTATCTGCCCCTATATTTTCATGGGACCAAAAATAATCTCGGAAAAATTGATAATTTTAACAGGTTTTACTTTTTTTGTTTGGGATTTCGGTCCAAAAGCCCAATACTGGCTGGGAAAAAAGCAAAATGGCTGTCAAATGCAATAAATTATTGTTTCAACCTTATATTATAAAAAAGATAGGAAAAGGAATAAAATCCATTTACAAAATTTCATCTTTTTGGGAGCCCCCACGAGGTAGGGGAGAACCTAAATTCTAGTGGGGGCCCCATTAATTTTATATAGTAAAATATTTTAAATATTTAAAAAAGTAATTTTTCTGGGTACCCATTTCTTTTGGCAAACCCATTCTTGGTGGGGTCAAAACCAAAATGGGCTGGAAAGAATAGGGCAAGAATTGGCTGCTACTAGGAAAAATTTTCCTCAATAAATTATTAATAATAGGGGAAAAAAAATAGTTCCTTAAAAAAAATTTATGGGTGGTACAGTTTGGCTTCTTTTCTATTTGGCCATATTTTGAGGGCCATTATGTATCAAAAAAACATATTTCTAAAAACAAAAAACCATTTTTGTTGCCAATTTTCCAGGTTTTTCAACCCAAAGATGGGCAGGAAATTTAGCAAACTTGGCCGTCCCACCAATGTAATTTATTTTCCCATATATTATATTATGGATTAATTACTTGTGGGTCCGGCCATTTTGCTATTTTTCTGCCATTCTTGAATTGACCCAGGATGTTTGCAAGAAAATGTCCCCAGGAAAAATTACCCTTTAAACAGATTGTGTTAAAAAATATAATGGCCCACAGGGATTAGGGTCTATCTGTGATCGCCCAAGAAGGTTATTTTTTGTTAATGATTTTTTTGAGTTCCTATATTTAAATTATAAAATTATGACATAATTATTGCATGTAGGCTGGGGGCCATTTTGCTTTTTCCGCCCATAATGCTAGACCCAAAAATTTTCCCAAAGGGGGAGGGGGAAAATACTTTTTAAATTATTCATTTTCAGATTTATTTTTTTTTCATGGAAAATTTTATTGTGGGGCCATAAGAAAATATTTATAATTGGGAGGGGGCAAAAAACCTGTGGTCAAAAGTAATTTTTAATGGTGAAATTTTATATCTCATATTATGTTTTTTTTGATTTGAGCGAGGAGTTGTCACTGGGGTTATATTTGGGGCGGTGCCATTTTGGTGTGTGGTTGTTGCCGCCATCTTGGGTTGGCCGTTTGGGGTCCCAGTATAACAATATTACAAACAAAAAAACCCCATGCTTTTTGAATTTTTATGTAACCCCAACTTTTTGCTGTGAAGGATATTAAGGAAAGTTTTTAATTCGAAAAATTATATTTGTTTTTTATGGATTATTTTGTTGGGAGGGATTTTTTTTTTCTATTTGCCTTTTTTTTGGGAGGGAATTTTAAACAAACAAAAACTGTTATTTGGTTTTTTCACTTCTTCGGTTGCTTATCCCGCCCCATATTGGGCTTGTCAAGGTTAGTCTTGTGCCAAGGGATTGTACAGTTTAAGGTTTCTTAATTACAAAAAAACATTAATTTTTACATCATTATGGGGATTCGGGGAATTGTGTGAACCATTTGCAATGTTTTTTACCAAACAATATATTTGGGGAAATATTTTTCCATTTCAAAAAAACTTGGGGGTTTGCCATCTTGAATTCTGGAAGGGCCATCTGTGGGGAAGGTGGGGTTACCCACCAAGGGCAAAATCATTGCCCAGGGGGATGGGACTGACACCTGTGTTTTCAGGTGGGGACCGCTCCGGGGAATACAACCACTTGTTGAATTGAACCCCCTCGGTTTTTTGGGTTTCAATCTTCGATTGTTTACAGGAAGGATATTTGGGGTGAACAATTTCCCCTTTTTTTTTTTCTGGGCGGCCCATTTCTTTTGGATTTTTTTTTTGGGCGGCCGGCCATCTTGGAAAAAAATTCGGAAGCCGATTCCAAAGTAGGTTCCACGGATAAAAATCCAATAGATGAGGTTCCGAAAAGAAAAACTTTCCCCATTGGCCCCATAAATTTTTGGTACTTTTGTCCGGCTGGTTTTAACGTTTAAATGTTGCTTAATGGCCACCTAAACTAGTACCCGAAACACCATTCCACCATAAAGGGCCGCGGGCGGTTTCCGGCTCAGACGTGTAGCGCCTTTGCTATCCAGGGTTATTGGCCTTATTTCAGACCCAAAAACTCTGGAAGGAAAAAAGTTTTTCCATCCATAATTTTTTCGGTCGCTTTTTTTTGATTATTCTTACAATTGGTATTGGGGTTTGTTTAAAATTTTACGCGAAAGGGAGTCAAAAAAAATTTTATGAAAAAAACGAAGGCAGCATTTTCAATAAGTTTGGGTAAGGCATTGTTTAATCCTTTAATTTTTTTTTCTTTTAAAAACATGTTCAAATGCATTGTCCCTGCATATATTGATAAAAAATAAAAGCTAATTTAACTGGTAGGGATTCCTTTACAAAGTTGGCAAATTCCTATAAAATTACCCCATAAAATATTAAAACATTTAACTTCCCTTTCCTTTTCAGAGGGGGAAGAGGAAAATTGCCAGAAATGTGCGAGACAAAATAACCCCCACAAAACAACCCATGGCGGTCTAAAGGGTTCCAGGGGGGGGGGAAAAACTTCAACAAAGCCAAACAGTGAAAAATTTTTAAAACTACCAATTTATTATAAAAGTGCCAAGTTTAGGGGACTTTTCCTTTCAAAAAAAAAAAAAAACAAAAAAAAAAAACTCTTAACGACAAGGAATTTTAAAAAAACCTTTCCTTACCATAATTTTCGTGATTTGATTTTTTGTTCATAAAAAAATATCCCCTATCTACTTTTCAATTATGGGAAAAACGTTCATTGCCAATTCATCCCCTGGCAACAAAAGGCTCCTTTTTAAGGTATTGTGTAGGCAACAAACGTATTTCATGTTATTTAATTTTAAAAAAAAAAACGTTGTAAAAAATTACCACTTACGGCTCTTATAAAAATACCCAAAAAATTCTTCTTTTAATATCCGTACCAAATGTTTTTTGGATTTACTTTTGATCATTTTTTCCATGGGGTCAAATAATCTTCTCCCCAATAAATGGTCCCCCCCCCCCATCCTCTGTTCTCAAACACGGGGAATACAATTTTGTTTCATTCCTTATTTTTCTCTGATTTTCTTTTCTCAGGGATTTCACTGGGGGCGCTGGTTCTTGGGGTTTATAATTTTCTCCTTTTCCAAATCCCAAAAATCCTTCTGTTTTTATTTTACTTTTAAAGATTTCCCATTTTTCACATTGTGGCAGGCTTGGGGGGACTAAACTGCTACCAGTACAAGAGACCTTTGCGTGGCGGGAATCATCTCCAGTTAAAATTTCCAAATTGCGCGCGAGAGCTGTATTGTGTAACCGAGTTCCTTCACTGACACTCCAACACAAACGTCTATGGGAATTACGGAAGAGGATGGCAGAGACAATAGATAACATCAAGAAAGAAATGTTTACCAGGGGCCAGATTCCTTACAGTAAATTCATATTTTCATAAAGGGTCTTTTCTGGCGTTGTTTGAAGGGACAGAAAACTGGGGTGGGGTTTAAGTATGTTTAAACTAAACATAAAAAATGTAAAGGTAATTATAATGAGGAACTGTCAGGAAAAATTAATTCCGGTTGTCCATTGGGGATTAAAATTCGTTAATCACGGGATTTTTAACGTCATTTTAGCCCAAAAGGGGGGCTTGATGTTTTTGTTTTGGAAAGTTTCAATGATGCACATAAAAAAAGGGTTAATTTCATGTTGCTTAAACAATTCCTTAAACACAGGTGTAGGGGCAGTTGGTAATTTTAGTTATCAAAAAATAAACATTAATTAAAGTGAGAAAACTAGAATGCAAAATTTACCTTGAAATAGCTTTAAACCTAATACAATGTAAAAAAAGGTTGGACTATTTCAGAACAGTCGTCTTTTTTTTTTTTGTTTTTTTTTTTTTTTTTTTTTTTCTAAAAAAAAATGGATTTTATTTAAAATTAGTTTTTTCAGGAAAATGGGGGGGGGGGGGACCAGTAAAGGATGTGAAAACAAAAAGTTATGAAAATTACCACAAAAAAGGGGGCCCTATTTTGGAAATTGTTTATTGAAAAAATATTTGGGTGTTCATTATTAAAGTTAAATGTAAATAAACATATTTCGTCATAATAAAACAGTTAGTTTGGGCTGCTTACATAACAAACTTCAAAGTTTGTTGTAAAATTTGTAGGAATAGGCTAATTTTTTTATGTTGACATACTTGAAAATTTATAAAACTATGGAAGTTAATGTATTGGGTAAAAATTTTTTAGGATTAGTTGATGCCCAAAAGGAAAGTTTATAAACCGAGGGAGGAAAGGGGGGGGGGGACTATGAAAACCCCAAAACTTTAATATGTTTTATAAATGATATGGGCACTATTTTTTTTACCAATGTGGCACTGAAGTAAAATTTTTTTTAACCAAAACGTTGGCAGTGGGGTAAAAAAAACCATTCACTTTTTTTTAAAATCTAAAAAAAAAAAAGATTTGTTTTACAAAAAAAAACCTTGTAATCCGTTAAATAATAACTTCTGTGGTTATGGGAAAAGCTAGGGCCAAACCTTTAATTTCGATTCCACCTTGTCTTAGACAAAATTTAACCCCCCCCCCCCCAAGGGCGCATTGGGGCAAGTAAAATGAAAAAATTCCTGTTATCCCTTCTTCAAAACAAGTCAAAACCCACCAAGGAAAAAATTAAAAAACTAGGCCCCCCACATTCTAGATCCTCAAAAAAAAAAAAAAACAGGAAAAGAAAAACAAGTTTCTGGTGGATAAAAAACTCTAAAAAATTTTGTTCATATTTGCGTGGTCTGTGTCTGCTAAAAAATATTCCAAATTTTAATTTGTTACAGTTACACCCAGTAACAAATGTAACAGTTTGGGAATTTTACACACACACTGTTTGACAATCAACAAGGGACACTGAAACTTTAAATTGGGACCTTTACATGTCACCTGTCAATATACACAAACTGGACAACAAAGGGGGAAGGTCATTTTAGTCATTAAACACAATAGGATTTCAGGTAAGGGCCCAGCTTGGGCACCGCGCGCGTTCTGTGGTAAAAACCCCAACTTTTCAATGTCAATACTAGAAAGGGTCATAAAACACAATTGAGGAAGGGGGTTATGTTATACAAAACACTTGTGGGAGCTGTTTCATTTTTGTATTTGTTAATGAAAAACACCGTTGAGTGGTTGTATGGCAACTACCCAAAGTACACATTATTGGGGCCTAGAAAAAACAAAAAAAACTTACCAATTAAAAACTTTTGAATTAAAAAATTGCTTGGGGACACTATTAAAGGCGGGTAAAATAAGGAATAAAAATATTAGTCAGGATGTTTTTAATACTACAGTTTAAAAAAATTTTTCAATGTTAGGCTACTTAGTTATCAAGTTAAAACATGGTTCAAATCTTTAAATTTTTATTCTATGTTAATAAATATTCTTGTATTTTAAAATGTTTCAATCTTTGACTTGGTCCCTTTTTCCTGTGTTCCAATTCCCCAGGTTCTGGTACTGTCTGCTGCCCACCGTTCCGGGGGGGTTTTCCACGGGCTTGGAAGGTTCTGGTTTCTCCGTTTCTTAGATCAAGGAACAAACAAAACGTCCCAAGGTTTTAACAAAACACAGTTCTAATTAATACTGTGTGTAATTGGGAAAAAATAATTTAATGTACCACAGGGTATAGAACTCAAAAAACAGCCAGTTTAGGGGGGCAAGACGATTATTACTGTGTGTAAATGCCATTTAAATAGGAAGGGGGTCTATGTAACAACACAATACAGCAAATGTTTTGAAAGATAAATTTTAACACACATTTTTTTGTTAAGGGGATTGATGCTGTGCTTTTTAACTTTCCAAATTTCCCACAGTTTTAGTTTTTTAACTGGGATATGAGGGGGCAGGCAAGGAATGATATATTTTTACAAAACCGATGTAAAAAACAGACCAAAAAAACTGGTCCATTTGTGCGTTTGTTGATATTTTACATGTTGCCCAAAATAAGACATTTACCAAAAATTTTTAGTCCTATTTTAGTGTACGTTAATTCTCACTTCTTTATGTTGAACATCTCTGTGCTGTTTGGTACAGGAATAACAAGGTAATGTTAAAACTTTTTTAACTCCTTCATGGGATCAATTATTGTAAAAATTTTTTTCATCCGTCCTTGAAAGTGTGAAATTATTTTTAATATGTATAGGAGTTTGTTAACTTATTAGAGGGAAACAACCCCCCCAACTGTTTTATTCGTGATAAGAGGGGGGAGGATTATTTGTTGTTTATGTCAGATAGGAATTTTTGATAAAAATTGCCCAGGATTTAGGGGAATGGTAGATAAAACTTAAAAACCTAGTAAGGGATTGCTGGGGTTAGCTTATTTTCAAGCTTGGTGAATTAATTGAACCCATTAACCTTTACAAATTTTTCAATGGAATGGTGTTATTCTTATTTTGTTTTAACATGTGTTTTTTTTTAAATTATGGGAAGGACTTTTTTGGAAAGAAAAAAGCTAAAAAATTGGGGCCCCCAGGGATTTTGCTTTTGTTTAGGTGGGGAATCAGAACACTAAGTGGTTTACAGAATTGATTAGAGAAAGACTTTAAACCTTTAATGTGTGTGTCCGCTGGTTTATACAAAATGGTGTACACATTAAGTATTGTATTTAAGGTTCATTGGGAATATATTAAAAGGCCCAACATAGGGCAGTCCCATCCCCAAAAAAAATTTCTTTGGAAAAAATTCTTGCACCAAGTGATTTCCCTTCTTAATTGGCCATTAAACAACCCCAACTTCTTTTTGTGGGGTCCTCTGGAAAAGATTATGTTTTGAAAAAACCTAAAACTGTTTTACAAAAAAAAACAAAATATTAAGGCCCTTTTTCGGAGTTGCGGGGTGTGGTGGCGGCAGTGCGTGGGGAACTTTGATGATCGGACTGAGACTTCAAACAAACACCACAAAAAAAAAAACCCCATTTCCCCCGGCACACCTTTTCGCGGGACAAAACTAAGCAATTTTACATTTTACGTGAATTTGGCACTGGGGGTTGTGTTGTGATTAACTTCGTTAAAAGTAACCCCTTCTCTTTGTATTTTTGGAGGAATAAACCGGGACTTCTTAGGAAATTTCATATTTCACCAAAATGTTTGGGAAAATGGCTATAAACAGTTGTTAATTGTCGTCATTAAGGGTTTTGTTATTTGTCGAAAAAACAAAAATACCCCAGTTAAAATCACTTGAGTAAAAATGGTCGAAATAAAAAACTTGTAAAACTAGGTAGGCCCTAGGCCTAGGGGCTAACGTTATAAACTTGTAACTTTAACCGAGCAAAATAGGCAAGTTCAACTACTGTACTTTACAGGTTTTTCTTTAATACTACTATAAACAAGCCAGTCCATAGGGGTCTAGGGGGGGCATAGGGCTATTACCGGTTTGATTTGATTTTGAATTTTATTGAATTTACTTTGCAACTTGGAAAAACATAAAAAAAAAATATTGACAAGATATTAAAACACATTCCCCAACACAACAAAAGTAGATATGGGGGGGACAGTAAAAAAGGAGAAGGTTCAAAACAAATGGATAGGAATGGAAAACAAGGGGGAAGTGCAGGGATGAAAAACCACAGCGTGGAAAAAGTCTATCAGGGCAGACCTTTATTTATTCTTTCTGTGAAGTTTTGGTCCTTGATGTAACTGTCTGCATGGTTCCCTTGGGGAAAAAAACTGTAAACTAAAGTAAATTTACAACCATATAGTTGTTGTTGGGGGTTCGGGAACCATGAGGGGGGCACAAAAATTTTAATGATTTTGGTGAAAGGCACTAAAAACCCAATTTAATTATAAAAACCAAAAAAACCCCCAATTCCAATTTCTCACCCCTATATTCCCAAGAAACAATACCTTATTCTCATAGCTCAAAATAAAAAAGGGGAAACCCACTTAGCGGGGGCCCTAGGGGGCCTAATACAAAAAATTACCAGGTACGAAAAAAAAAGAATTTTATCCAGTAAAACTCCCAGTCCTAAGTAAACCAAAAAAACCAAAATGATTGATCCAAATGTGTTGGGGATATTCTGGCCAAAAATATTCCCACCAAATTTTTCATTACACCAAGGGAGTTTTTTTTTCAAGGTTAGGGGTAGTGGTAAAACGTAACCCTGCTAAATGTGTTGTTATTCTTATGGGGTCCACAAGGATACAGTTTAAAACACAAATGAAGATTCTGTTCAGTGTAAAAACTGATTTTGTGGGAAAATACGCACCTACCATTTGGGAGAAAAAGTGGCGAGGGGAAATTTACTTGTTTGGATATGTCCATTGGTTACTCATTTTGGTGAAAGACCAATTGCCAGGTGACCTTTGCCCCTCCCACCTTTTTATTTCTCTTTCTTCACCTTCCACAAAACTGAAAAAAAACAAATTCGGAAAAGGCAGAAAAAAAGATGGAAACAAAAAACTGGTGAATAAACAAGGCGCAAGGGGAACGAAAGAAAAAAGGGGGCAGGAAAAAAACTGGGGCAAAATTAGCCCCAACCCAATGGGGCAGAATTTGTGTTCGCCAAAAAAAAAAGGGGCGCACTGTCCTGATTGGAAAAAAACAAAAAACCTCCTCAAAAAGGCAAGGTTAATCCAGATTTTTCCTGTATTACACCATGGGGTGATATTTTTTATTAAGGGAGGCAAGAAAAAGGGGACCAAAGTTGCCAAAAAACAAAAAACACGCTCCCAAAAAACAACGTGCCATTTTCCCACCACCAAAAGAAAAAAAGGCTTTCCAGTTAAGCGTTTTATAAAAAAACCCAGACAAGCCTAGAAATCTCCCCCAGCTTGTCTGTGTAAGAGTTTGGACCGAGGTGGAAAACCAAGCAGGGGTGGTGATAGTTTTTACAAGTGTGGGGGGTGACTGGTGTGCCTTTAAATTTTGTTACATTTGTGAAGGGATTGTGTGTAAAAAGAAACACAGAACCAACCCAGTCCGAGGATTAAAAATTTTTCTTTTGGAGGGGTGGGAACCACAGAAGATGAAAGGGGTTGGTTAACACCAAGAAGAAAACAGCTAACTTCCAGCTTTTAAAAAAAAACAAAAAGCTAATGTGACTCAAATTGTCCGTGAAGAATGAGGGAAAATTTTTTAGATCCATAATAGAGGAGCCCATTAATGATGTACACCATTTATGGCTGGAAAGGGAGGGAATTCCCCATTTTCAAGAAAGGACCTAATGTTTTGGCTTTTTCTTTAGTTGGAAATTCCACCCCCTCAAAGCTGCCAAAGGGGGGGAAAACAGGGTGGTGGGGTACAAAATGACTTTGAATTCCAATGTTGAAAACACAAAACAAATAGAAGGGTGGGCCCCAAAACTTGCGGATATGAACAGGTGGAAAAAAAGGAGGGCAAATTTAAACAAACACAGACTAAAAAGATTTCAAAAGCATTCTTTCCAGGAGACAAAACTCTTTCCAATTTCTTTTAAATAACTTTCCAAAAAGCTGGATGATATAATCACAAACATCTTGTGCTAAAACTTAACCCAGATTTTGTTCTACAACTGGCAGGGGGGAGGAAAACCCTAATTTCTTAAAGGAACCCTTTAAGGTGCCTAAAGGGAAGGAAAAACAAGATATGGTAAAACAAAAAAAAAATGTATTTCTTTGTGTAGTTCCTCACAGAAGTTTTTCTTTCTTCTGTGAGAAGGAAAACATGAAAACAAACTAGTGAAAAAAACACCAGTAATAATTTTTAATAATTGATCTGAGATGGATTTGATGATGATGGGATTCGATGATGATTTGATGATGATTGATTGGATGATGACATGAACATAAAAAAAAATAAATAAGAATATAAATAAATATAATAAATAATTATAAATAATAATAAATAAATAAATAAAAATAATTAATTAATTATAATCTAAATAATAATTTAATTTAATTAATAATAATAATAATTAATAATAATAAAAAATTATAATAATAAATAAATAATAAGAAAAATTAATTAAATAATAAAAATAATGAAATAATTAATAATAATTAAAATAATGTAATAATAATAATAATTTAATTAAATAATTTTAATAATAAATTATAATTTAATAATAATAATAAATAATAAATTAATAATAATAATTAATAATTAATTAAAATAAATTAATTAAGAATAATAAATAAATAATAATAATAATAATAATATAATATTTTTACAATAATAATTAAATAATAATAATAATAATAATAATAAATAATAATAATTAATAAAATAATAATAATAATAATAATAATAAATTAATTAATAATAATAATAATAATAATAATAATAATAATAAATAATAATAATTAATAAATAATAAATAAATAATAAATTAATAAAAAATAACCTAATAAATAATTAATAACTATAAATAATCAATAAAATAATAATAATGATAATTAATTTTTTTTTTTGTCTCGTTTATTGGAAACTTTCATTTTTCATGGGTTATATACATTGGAAACTTCCATTTTTTCATAGTTTAAATAACCATGAAAAACTTTTTATTTTGCACCATTAATTATATACATTTAACAACTTTGGTTTTTTTTTTCCCATAAATTATATAACATTTGAACTGAACTTTTTCATAGTGAAAATTACCATTGGACCCGTAAAAATTTTACCCAATTGAATTGTGTTACATTTAGAAAATTAGAATTTATTTCAAGGTTTTGTAAATTGAATCCCCCACTTTCTTCGTTTTAATTATATTGTTTTACATTGAAGCGTTTCAAATTTACCAAAAATGGAAAAATTTCATAAAAACGTTTGGTTACTATCCTTTAGCAATCAACCTTTTACTTTGGCATTGGATAACATTACAAAAGTGATTTGGGGGACAAAAAATTTTCGGTTCTATTAGTTGTTAATCTATTACCATGGTGTATGGGGGCCCCTACAATGCATTAAACGATCAATGGCACAATTAAAATAAGTTTGAGATCTTCAAAAAAAAAACAAAAGTTTCCAAAAAACAGGAGATTGTTCGGTACCAAAGAGAAAAGAGTTTGAGTTAAAAAGAGATCAATCATTCCGTAAAAAACACATTTTTTAGAGAACAAAACAAAAACGGGGGAATTCATTGGTTTACCTTTTCTTAAAAAATTGGTAATATTCCACCGCTAGAAAATATTTTAAAAAAAAGGTTGTAAGAGAAAAAAAGCTATGGGCATCTGGTTGTGCTGTACCATTACATTTTGCAGTGCCCCAAAGATATACATAAGGTTTGGCAAATGGGAGATAAAAAAGATTATTGAAAAAATTGGATTGGTGTGTTTGTTAGGGCATCATTCAAAAAGGAAGGGGCACGAAAAAAATTAACGAAACAAAAGGAGGAGAGACTCATTTTTCATTTAAGTCGAAGTTGCTCTTTAAGCAAGGAATGTTTACAGGCAGGTGTCACCCAGAAGAACTGTGTTAACCCAAAAAGTCCCCACGCCCAAGATCCCAAAACCCAAATGGCTTAACGTTTCATTAATCCGATTACGGTGCAAAAAGTACCTTAAAGTACAATAATAATAATAATAATTTAAAATTAGTAATAATAATGATAAATAATGGTAAGAATTATCGTATGATAAATAGTATGATAATACTGATGATGATGATGATGATGATGATGATGATGATGATGATGATGATGATGATGATGAAGATGATGATGAGGTTGATGATGATGATGATGAATGATGATGATGATAGATGATGATGATGATGAGATATGATGATGATGATGATGATGATGATGATGATGCATGACTGATGATGATGATGATGATGATGATGATGATGATGATGATGATGACGATGGTGATGATGGATGATGATGATGATGATATGAATGATTATGCATGATGATGATGATGAGGATGATGCTGATGATTGATGAGGATGATGATGATGATGATTGGATGGCTGTATATGATGTGATGATGATGATGATGGGATGATGGGATGGATGGATTGATTGGGGAGTGGATGATGATGAGTGATTGATGATGGGATGATGTATGGGATGATGGATGATGATGATGATGATGATGATGATGATGATGATGATGATGATTTGCATGATGAGATGAATGATGATGATGATAGATGATGATGATGATGATGGATGGGGATGTTTTGATGAGGGGGAGTGATGATGATGAAGATGATTTGGGATGTATGATGATGGATGATGAGGATGATTGATGATGATGTCTGATGATGATGCTGATGATGATAATACTAATAATAAA
>JAIZAY010002261.1:0-10521 GCA_029531755.1 Holothuria leucospilota | reverse complement strand
AAGCTAAAGCTGAACGAAACATCCAGCGCTGCTTTAAAGCTCCCCAAGAGGTTAATTTCACAGTGAATGAATTTTCTGTAAAATGTATTCATTTTGTTCATTGCTATGTGATGTGATGTAAAACTGTGTGGCAAGTGCAGAGAAGAGCCTGAAATCTGATCTATCATCCCTTACAGTACTTTGCCCTTACTGAAATCAGGGAACCATGTACATAATCTCTGAAAAAGATTTGTACAAGATTTAATTGTCTCTGTCCGTTGGGTAGTGTTCGTGGATATTTGGAGAACACCATTTCATCCGTAATGGTTTGTTTATAGTGCAGTCCCAAACTTGATGTTTAACGCATGTTAAGTATCAAAAGTAATTTCTCTTTCACTAGGACAAATCAACCAATCAGGAAGACTTTCCAGACTACGACTGGAGGTGGACGATCGAGCATATTCTCTATCCAGCTCTGAAAAACATGTTTCTGCCACCAAAGGAGTTTGCTGAGAATGCTAGCATTTTACAAATTGCAAACTTACATGATTTGTACAAGGTATTTGAACGATGTTAGCATCAGGCAGTAAAAGGGACTAACCCGGCTGGTTGAGGGTCGGTAGATGTGTCATGTGACCAAACCTGTGCCAAAAGGTGACATGAATAAAGAACAGGATATTATATCCATATAGAAGAATGGGTTACCTTTGGAATGGTGAAACTACTGAAGTCAGTTTTAAACGGAGGGTTTCACCATCCTTGGGATATGACTGGTTGTTGCGTTTGAGCACATCAAGTGTGACTTTGTCAAAAAGCTATGAAGGAAGGAATAAGGTGGGAATATACCAGCAGCTGTGGTAGTGTTGGACAGGTGAACAAGATCTGACCTCCTAAACTCTGACTGACAGATGTTTGGGGGTAGGCTAAGCTTCCACAGAGAAAAAGATATGGCCATCTTGTGAAATTTTTGGCTGACAGTTAAACAAAGACTTTTTTTAAGAAAAATAAACAGGGAAAAGTAAACCAGTTTAACAATACTGAAATCACAGTTATCAAGTTGCTGAGAAATTGTATGCTCTCCTCCAAAGTTTGGAGTGTCAAATGATATTGTGTGCCAAGCAAATAGTGGAGCAGACTATGATAGCCCTATAACTGAATGATTGGTGCTGAACATATGAACCCATTGCATTCTGACAATTACAAATTTAGTCATCAATACCTTGATACTACAATTTATAGGAATGAGATTTGCCTTTTGAAACAAAGTTATGTCTAGCCCGAGGAAGGTGATCGTGATGTTTACGGTAGTATGCTTTAATAGCTCCTGATTTGTTTTCAGTGGTACAAGATATATGCCACTGATAAGTGATAAACACAAGTAAATACTCCTACAATGGATTAACAGTGAAAAATTTTTCCTTTCAAAATAAGGATTGAATGAGGGTGCGATTTTTGTTCGAGACATGCATCAGAAATGCTGGACGGGAACGGGAACCAGTGATATCAGATACATGCTTATAGACCCTTTTCCATATAGCAGTCACAAAGGATTTTGGGATACAGTTTTGAAGTGGGGCGTTTTTCTCAATGGCATTCTACTGTGGCCAAAAAACGACGCACACTAAAATCCAATCCCACAATCCTTTGTAATTGCTATTTGGAAAAGGGTCTATCAAAGGAAATTTTGTAGATTTATGCATTTGCAAGCAACTTTGCTTTTAAGCTCAGGAACAAGTGATATTTGTAAGGCCTTGTTAAGTTTTTCATCTTCTTTGAATGCATGATGGACAATCCGTTAAAGCAGGGGTTGGCAATCTGGGCATGTGCCAAGGTAGTGCTTTAAATCAAAATGGTATTTCTAACATTTAAAAATGTTTACTCTTTTTATTGCATATCATAAGAGCAACCTACGCCCCACTGTCATATTGATTTTTAGCAGACTGATGGCAGCCCAGGCTGTTGTAATTAGAAGTGCACAGCTTTTGTGAGCCCCTGCATGGTCCAGATTGATCCCATCTTGAGAAAATCTCTACCCTTGAAGACCTGCACAATGAACTGGCCGACCACGGCACGAGATGGCCGATTTTTTGATGTCATTTAACCACAAGGGATTGTTTGCTTGGTCAGAGCAAATATTTACTCAGCATGAGAGCCAAGAACGTTCTGTAGCAGGTTTTATGCTAAAATTTATCGATAATTTCACCAAACCTGGACCGATTTTTCTGCTTTAAAATGTTTTAACGTCAATTTATCCATGAAGTTCAGTTTCAGCGAATAATTTTGTATAACTGCGGAAATTACTTGATAATACTTCAAGCGGCTTGATGTCCACTGCAAGTGAGTTAACCACAAAAATGTGACATCTGGAGAATATAATCCTTGAAGCAGATGCAGGCAATTTTGTCCTTCCTTCAAGGGAACAAATTCTCTAATGATCAGTTGGCTAGTTTGGGCTTGGACACTGGTTCCATGACACTAGGCTTGAAAGTCTGGGACGTGTGATTCAAGGATTCCTGGTTCAATTTCTGCCTGGTTCATTGGTTTGTGCCTTTGGAAAAGATGTCATATCTCAATTGCCTTCCTCTGCCTAGGGAATTAATAAATGGGTATCTGTGAGGTAAACTGTCTTTGGTATTAGGGTCTGGGTGACCACTGCCAAATTCTCAGAAAGGAAGGCAAGACCATCATTAGCCATGTCAGATGTTGCAAAATATATCTGCAGATTTTTTGACCCTGTAATATTGTGTGCAATAGAGATGAATCTGTTCCTGATTTTTTTTTTGGCCGTAACTTGTAAGATTTTTCAGTGTGACCTCGCATACTTTCAAAGAAGGAAAGGTCAATGTCCAGTGTCTAGTAATGCTGGATTGAGGACAGGAGGCTTCAAAGTCTGACAAACTTGCAAAAGGTGACGTATGGCCAGCCTTCTTTGGACGTGCCTTGAGGGCTGCTGCCATGCTATAGAGATTGTCTGGGGGACAATTTTTCATTAAAAGGGGGTTAATATGTGCAGCTTTGCTGAATTAGGATTGTGTTAGATATTG
Source organism: Holothuria leucospilota (assembly GCA_029531755.1). Classification (NCBI taxonomy): domain Eukaryota; kingdom Metazoa; phylum Echinodermata; class Holothuroidea; order Aspidochirotida; family Holothuriidae; genus Holothuria; species Holothuria leucospilota. The sequence goes on along the minus strand of JAIZAY010002261.1, from coordinate 7,498 downwards.
GCAACAGTAAAAGTGCAGATATTGTTTTCTGTCTGTAAGTATATACACTGAATTTACCAGATATTACAAATCTGGAGAGTCAGTGTATAATTTTAGTGTTATTACTTAAGTTGTTAAGTAAAATCATTTTTACTTTTGTTCACATAGGGGAGCATTTTTATTTTGTTGTAAAGAACAAAATATTTGTAAAGAATGAAATAGCTCTTTGAAAACAGACGGTGGGTCTGAGTTTCATTACATATTCAGCACCTAATTCCCAATGCACTTACATAGGCAGTCATTGAATCCCGTTAAAGGTCAGGTGACATGAAAATTACATACAGAGTTGGATATTTAATGAAAAAGGCATTAAAAATCCAGAAAATGGCTACAATTCCCATCAAAATCCATCAAATATTGACCTTGTTACCATGTAGTTTCTATTTCACCCCAGTATCATGAATAAACATGAGCTAAATGAGTCAATTTGTGATGTTGAAAGATGGACATACCAAACTTGTCTAATCACAGACTTTGTTTTCTCAACCTTTATATCAAGGACACTTGTAGCACTGTTATCCCCTGAGGGATTTATTATGGAGGTTAAATTGTTTTCTTGCAAAATATTGATATCATTCCCCAAACTGTAAACTACCTGATCAGTAATTTAGAGGTAATTTGTATACGATTTAAACAAAGAAATCTTTACACTATGCAACAGTCTGCATCACAGTTTTTGCATAGGTAATTAGTTACTTCAGAAACCCTCTAACTTTGAAGAGGTATAGGTTGAGAATACTAAAAGATTTTGAAATACTTCCAACAGATCTTTCATTGGGGGGCAGATTTTATTCTTTAACTGCCAGCCAGAAACAGCTCTTTTTACTGGCTAATGCCATTCAAAGGTGTCCGACAGGTAGTATTTATGTGATATCCGAGTTTTCCACGTCGCAAAATAACATTTTTGAAAGCAGTTTACTAACGTTTTACTCCAGTTTAAATTGCCAAAGTACATTAATGTTACAAACATATAAAGTCATCACTATTAGTATGCGTTGTCCATGAACAGCAAGGAGAAAACTACATTCGAGGTGGGACAGTTTTGAGTCATGACCCCGCCCGACTAACGACTACTAGTGGAGGTCTAAGGACCTTCCCATGAAAATTTTGAAATTAAACATTGTTAGATGCTATATTTCCTGGCATTTGGTGATGAAAATAATTTATAAACGTTGAAAGTGCACGTAAGGGGAAACGTTCCTTCTGGTCCTTGTCTTGTTGACTTCGTTTGTGTCTCAGTATAATGAGTAACATTTTGAGAGCTTAGCTGCAGAAAACTGTTTCCTTTTCCAGCCCGATATTGAAGTTTCCCCTTTCACCATGAGTTGTGAAAACGCCCCCTACCCCATGGGACGATACCCGGAACGGAGACCTTGGGGAATCACTTAGGGTATCAAGATTTATACCAGTGCCAGGCAAGAGCTGATCCAGTATTTGAAGAAATGGGTATACTAGTAAGGGCGAGTCTCCCCACTTAAGAGGCGTCTACAGCAGTAAAGGGACCACCTCTGAGAAATCTGGGAAAATGAGCAATAGCTTACTTGCTATTCTCCATTCTGAGGGCATACAAATCATATTCACACCAAAGGATTGTCAGCAGTCCATGTATGATTTGCAAAGAGACCAACTTTCCTCTGTTCATTTACGATGTGAACAGCTGCCCTCATACTGGCCCAACAGGCTGCGACTTAGTCTTTAGTCTGCTGACCTAGTGGGTTGCTCTTTGGCTTCCCTCACTACAAAACTGGACTCATCGTCAAAAAGTTTGACTCGTTTCAATTCTTACATTTTTTTAGCTCAAACCAGCTCAAAGAGCTGTTTGAGCTATTTTGATCTGACACCGTCACTCTGTCTGTCTGTCTAGTCTCTCCACAATTGCCTTTTTTGCTCTCAGGTGCACACTCGTGGACGGATTTTAACGAAACTCAGACACATTGGTCGTTGAACTTTAGGCTACCTGTCATGTTCAAGAAGTTGAAGTCAAAGGTCATTTAGGGGTCATTAAAGGCCGTTTTGTGAATGTCTTCAAAACGTATCTCCTCCCACAAATAGCACTGTATGTTCTTGAAATTTAGTGACTGTCATAATATTTTTTACATAGTGGTTCTTTAGGGTTGTACACAGATTTTTGATCCAAGGTCATGCAAAGTCATTAGAGGTCAAAAGGTGGAAATATCTTTGATGTGGTATTGCTTTGCGCCTGTGAGTCTGATATTTACCAAACATGGTTTTAGTTAATCAACTTTTGATGGGCTTCCAGCTGGGTGTAAAAATGTAGGTCAAAGGTCATCCAAGGGTCATTTTAGGCCATAGTTGTAAATATTTTGAAATGCTATTTTCTCTTAGATGCATTACAAAATTATCTTCAAAATTGCTCAGAAGGACGACTGGCATGTGCAGATTACAAATTACTTCTCCAATTTGGGATGAAGGATACTTTTGATACCTTCTAACCAATTTTGTGCCACCCCTCTATTTTTACCAGTCTCACAAAATCACTTTACTACCTATTTTTGATTCCTTGCCGAAGGCAGGCAAGGAATCTATACAATGGTGATGTCGTGTGTGTATGTGTGTATGTTGCACCAGGGGTCAAACTCTAAAAACCGTGTTTACACGATATCTCAAGTTAGGAAGCTTGGATAAATTTCATACATGGTACGTGGATACATTATGGTGAGAGGAAGAACCCTATTATTTTTGGTAGAGGTCAAAGGTCATTTGGGGTCACCAGGGGTCAAACTCTGAAAACCTTGTTTATACAATATCCCAAGATAGGAAGCTTGGATAGATTTCATATGTAGTGTGTGGATGTATTATAGTGAGAGGAAGGACCCTATCATTTTTGGTTGAGGTCAAGGGTCGTTTTGGGTCACCAAGGGTCAAACTCTGAAAACCTTGTTTACACAATATCTCAAGGTAGGAAGCCTGGATAGATTTCATACTTATTACGTATATGCATTATGGTGAGAGGAAGAAGCATATTGTTTTTGGTGGAGGTCATTTGCAGTCACCAAGGGTCACACTCTGAAAACCTTGTTTACATGATATCTCAAAGTAGGAAGCTTGGATGGATTTCATACGTAGTACGTAGATGCATTATGGTGAGAAGGATAACCTTATTGTTTTTAATGGAGGTTAAAGGTCATTTGTTGTCACCAGGGGTGAAACTCTGAAAACCTTGTTTACACAATATCTCAAGGTACAGTAGGAAGCTTGGATAGATTTCATACTTAGTATGTGTATGCATTATGGTGAGAGGAAGAATTCTATGATATTTGGTGGAGGTCAAAGGTCATTTGGGGTCACCAGGGGTCAAACTCTGAAAACCTTGTTTACACAATATCTCAAGGTACAGTAGGAAGCTTGGATAGATTTCATACTTAGTATGTGTATGCATTATGGTGAGAGGAAGAATTCTATGATATTTGGTGGAGGTCAAAGGTCATTTGGGGTCACCAGGGGTCAAACTCTGAAAACCTTGTTTACACGATATCTTAAGTTAGGAAGCTTGGATAGATTTCATACTTAGTATATATGTATATGCGTTATGGTGAGAGGAAGAATTGTATGATTTTTGGTGGTCAGAGGTTATTTGGGGTCACCAGGGGTCAAACTCTGAAAACCTTGTTTGCACGATATCTCAAGTTAGAAAGCTTGGATAGATTTCGTACGTTGTATGTGGATGCATTATGGTGAGAGAAAGGACCCTATCAATTTTGATGGAGGTCAAGGGTCATTTGGGGTCAGCAGGGTTCAAACTCTGAAAACCTTGTTTACACAATATCTCAAGGTAGGAAGCTTGGATAAATTTCATATGTAGTATGTGGATGTATTATGGTGAGAGGAAGAACCCTATCATTTTTGGTTGAGGTCAAAGGTCATCTGGGGTCAAACTCTGAAAACCTTATTTACAAGATAGGTCAGTTTAGGAAGCTTGGATACTTCACATGGTGTTGCATTTCATCCATCAGAAAACCCCTATGGGTTTTGTTAGATGTCAGAGGTCAAGCTGAAATCACCAGAGGCCAAAATGCAAAAATTCCCAAGAACTCCTAGGGTCAAATATGAACACAACACTGCAATTTTCCAGCACATTGAAGTCACATTCAACCAATGACTGAAAGAAATGGGACATCTTGGCATTATTTGGAATTACACATGTATGTGCTATTCATCAAAACCACAATGCATTTTTGCATTCTCGTTATCTTTATTCTTGGCTTGTGCTACAAATACTTGAGGATGTTCTCCAGTCTTTGTACAATGTTTCAAAATGTGTCATCCTGAATACCAATTTGTGTTATTTAATCCAACAACCTTTGGGGTTTGACATATAAATTATATTGATGCGTTCAACCTGTGTTGCAATACCTGCTACTTAAAGACAATTTTAAGCTAGAAATGTAAAGTTTGCTTATTTTATTTAACCTCCTTAGAAGTGACCTGTTTGTCCTTTATAAGTGTAACTGGTAACCTGTAGTGTCTTAGTCTCATAATGAGTGTAGTTTTAGCCTGTAGTGTATTAATCCAGTTATTTCAGTAGTTGTAGCATGTATTCTCTTAACCTTTGTAACTGTTATTCTACCATCTCTAGCCATCCATTATTAAGAATCCTGCATTCTGATTGGTTAAACACTGACCTGTTATTCCACAGCACATGGTCAGTAAACATAAAAACTGATAAAAATGAAGGTTTTCACTCATTTTTAGTGGTAGAATAGGAATAAACCACATTTGTCAGACTATTATTGTCTCATAAACCGTCTCAACTCCAAATTTGGCAAATAACAGCCTTTGCTTTGCCTTGTCTGTTATTTTGCCAAATTTGGAGTCTCGACGATTTATTCACCAATAATAGTCAGCCAAATGTGCTTTATTCCTTAATTGAATGTAGCCTGTCAAGATGTAATCTGTTCTCCTTTTCTCCTTTAGATCACACTATCAGCCCTTGGTCAGGTGTGGCCATAGTAACCAGGAACAAAGATTTTAAGAGTAGGGAAAAAGCCGCAGTCTGGGTGGACAGCAGATATTTTGTTCAAGCTCAAATGGAGATGGACTGTAACTGGCTGTCAATGGAGATAGGTACTGTACTTACCTAGAAAGGTTTATGTTGAATGTATAATGGAATTGTTTGACTTTGCATGGTGCAAAAATGAAGACTGCCCTCTAAAAGACTTAGCATGATAAGAGTTAATACTAGTGTTGTACAAATGTCCACTGTTAGTATCCATATCACATACGTCAGTTCTTAACCTTGGCTGAGAGTGATCCGATGTAGATACTATATATCGTAATGAATGACTTTATTGTGTACACAAACATTGGCAACATTGGTATTGTGGTCTGTGTATTCCCAGGGTTTCTGTCAAGGGGGGAAAGGGGGGGATTTGTCCCCACCTTCCCAGAAGAAGGTAGGTAAAATCCCCCCCTTTCATTTCCATAAAAAACATAAAAAATTGTCAATATCTTGGTTTCTTACTTAAGAAAAAGACACTTTTGCAACAATGTTTGAACTTAAATAAATAAGTTGCCTTTAAAACCCTTCAAATTACACCAAATAGGGGCCTTGAAGCAAGCTTTTCTCCCCCCTGAACCCACTTGTAACTTTGGCCTAGGTCATCATCAAGTTGGACTCAAGGTTTAGCAGTAATAAATCCCCCCCTTTTTTGAGTTTCTGGCGGAATCCCTGATTCCATATATACTATCATTCAAACTAAATGTATGAAGTGCAGGATTTACATAGGCATAAAACATTGCATAAACATAAAAATGCAATGCTGTAGATTTGTGGCTGAAAGCTGGTAGAACCTTAGAGTATTGTTGTTTTCTATATGTGAGGTAAAATATTGGGACTTAGTTATTGCCAGAAGTAAGAAAATAGGTAACTTTTGTATGACATATAGACGTGGTAATGTTGGTTAGTTTGTATAGGCATTATAGATAAATATTACAAATATCAATAAAGAAAGAAAAAAGGAAAAGAGAAAATGAAACATACTGGCCAATATGAGTATTGAATATATATGATGGTCTAGACTACTGTAGATTATAGTTGTAAAAGTGTAGTAATATCATTAGTGGGTGAGGTAATCATTCAATAGATTCAGTGCCTAAGGTAGGTTACCAATGACCCACAATTATCATTCTATTTGTAATTAGTTAGTATTATAAATCAAACCGTCTGGACTTATTTGACTGGGTGGTAAATTTTCACTTTATCCAGTAAGCATCATCAAGCCCAGTGATCATATGGCATTTTGTTTGATTTACAATCATAAGTATTGTCTAATAACCTCAATGAATACTTGTTAAACTTCACAATCGTATCATTTTATTTGATTCATTTAGGGGAAGAAAACATACTTAACCCTGATGATTGGCTGACGGGAGACACATTATTAGACACGGATGAAAGACATGCACAGCTTCCAGATGGAGCTAGAGTCGGCTTTGATCCCACCCTTCTGTCAATAAGTATGTACCCTTGTTAGATTTGTTTTTATAAGTGTAAACCAGTCACTTTAAAAGGTGATAGAACCTCACATTTGTTAAGGCTGGTTCATACTTCAACATTTATGGGGATACAAAATATACATGAACTAGATAGGGCATGAACCCCGCTGTGTATAGTTCATTTATATCTGAAAGAACAACAGACCATGCAGTGTACACATCAGAGGGCATAATCCCCGATGTGCATGGCCCAGTTAGGTCCTATATCTAAAAGAAGCAAATAACTGCAAAGTGTGAATTGGTCTTAATGCTTGTGTGTGGTTGTCATGAAAGTTTAAGCATGTTGGTGAGTTACATACACAGATATTTACCCTATCGGTGTAAGTTGTACAGTGGGATTTCTTTACACCATTCCAGCAGTCCTCAAGTGTTTTGAGCTGAGCTCCACTTAAACTAGAGTTTTTACTCACATATTTGTTGCAGTAGCTCAGACATCATTATGCATCTTGTTTCCTTTATAAAATTTACAGGGCCTTGGACTTTTCTGGAGGCTGTTTTAAAGGCATTTTCCAGTGGCTTTTCACAAGGGTCCCATGTGAAAGAGAAAAAAATTTCAGTTCATACCCTCTACACCCCGTAGCAATACTCTTTTCCTAACTCGAGATATCTAATATTAAAGACTACTTATTTTTGTCCAAAAATACCTCCAGTTCTCATCAAGGTCACAGAATGTTATGTAAAGTGGGCACATTGCCTCAGATTTCTTTTGTTTTCCTTTATAATTGAATGTCTGTTGTCTTGAAATTTTTATACTGTTGGAATGTTTGAATATCTTTCCATGTTGTTTAGCATAAATCTACACACCTATGATAGTATGGCATAACAGACAAAGTTGCTAACTATTCCCTACAAAAACAGTGTCAATATCATAAAGAAATTCAATGCTTTGTCAATTAAGGTGCTGCGATGACATCACAGATTTCCCATAATGCACTTTATCTCG